>OY811973.1:7558856-7689062 GCA_963681505.1 Eunapius fragilis | reverse complement strand
TCAGATTTTACATTTGAAGTTCTGAAGCCATGGGTAAATATGAAGTCATGTGTGTGAATAGCTCAGCATATCCAGTGGCCAAATCTATTGAGATAGGGGTAGAAATAATTTCACTGCCATTATCAAGGCTCCATCCAGTGAGACCATTTACATGTAAATACAAACACAAACACACACACACACAGAGGATGTTTGATATCACCAAATGCAAAGTCTGCTATTTAAGTCCATGGAGTTTATGTGAGGTGGTCCAGTACATACTACACACACCAGTCCAGTACATACATCACACCAGTCCAGTGCATACATCACACCAGTCCAGTACATACATCACACCAGTCCAGTACATACATCACACCAGTCAGTACATACATCACACCAGTCCAGTACATACATCACACCAGTCCAGTACATTCAATACATCAGCCCAGTACAACACCGGCACCAGTCCTGTACATTATTAGTGCTAGAAGTTCAATGTTCTGTGCAAATGCACTGTTCCCACTGTTCTAATAAAAGCGCATCAATGTCCTCCAGTGAAACTGAATGGAAGTGATGCAAGGAAGGACCTACAGCCTTGTAGTCCTCTTCTGAGTCTCCATCAAAGAACTCAACTCCGTCTCAGTGGTCTTCCACACACCCAGGTCCACAAATAAGGTAATCACTAATCCTCTCGATGTGTGCTTGGTATGATGCAGATTTCATAATCTCCCTTGTAAAGTGGGTGTTTGAGATTTTTCCTGTAACTTTTCCAAACTTTTCTACCTCACAACTTTTGCACTGCTACCGTGTCCTCATGTTTAGAATGTTGCTCATAATGCAGGCGTTTGATGGCATTGGTGATAATGTTCTCTGTGTTTTGATTTCATGTTGAATTGCTGATTTGTTTGACTTGACTGAACATTCTCACCTGAATCTCCGTGTTTAGGGATCTTAGACAAATGATTCGGTACAGCAGTGGGTGAGTGGGTTGTTAATGCATGAAAGTAGTGGCCAAACTTTTTCTTCTAGTCATTTGGTTTGGTGGTTTGGTGCCACAAATAACTTAGCACACAAACACCCCTCACCACACGCACCCTACACACCCCACACTCCCCTCTACACACACCCTCCACACACCCTACACTCCCATCCACACACACCCCTTCGCACACCCACCTACACAACTCCCCTCTCCACACACACCTTACACTCCATACCTACACTCACCTCTCCACACACCCCCTACACTCCCATCCACACACAGCCTACACTCCCATCCACACACACCCTACACCTCCCTCCACACACCCTACACTCCCATCCACACACCCCTACACTCCATACCCTACACACCTCTCACACACACCCTCACAGCCACACACACACACACACACACACACACAATGGACAGCATCCCCCCCCCCCCCCCCCTTGCTTTTCGTATCGGGCTTGAAGTGGACAGCACCCCCTCCCCCCGCTTTTTGTATCGGGCCTGAAGCGGGCAGCAACCCCCCCCCCCCCCGCTTTCATGTCGGGTCTAAAGCGGACAGCACCCCCCCCCCCCCCCCCCCCCACCCCCCTGCATTTCGTATCGCGGGTCTCAACCCCCCCTTTTGGAAAACCCTGTATCCGCCCCTGGATTGTAACACGTGTGTGTGTGTGCGCGCGCGTGTATGAATCTATGTATTTATGTGTGTATGTATTGATGATCTATTTACATCAGTATGTCTGAGTACATGTAATTATGTGCTTGTGTAATTTTGATTTCAATTGAACTCATGGATATAAAGCCGTCCCGTATGTGTAGATAACATTTGAATGGAGAGAAAATGCAATCCAAACGAAAGTGGAGAGTACCTTTTATCAGTTTAAGGTGATAAATAAATTTAACTCCTTCAACAATTCAGGAGCACTTTGCTACTGGCAGGTGAATGCCACGAATTCAATAGTGAAAAACTAATTGTTCGTTAAAAACCAGAACACTATAAGGTGCGTGCATGTGTGTGTGTGTATGTGTGTGTATGTGTTGTGTGTGTATGTGGTGTGTGCGTGCGTGTGTGTGTGTGTAAAAAAAAGTGTTGTGCTTGAATGGACATAGATATCTTTATTGAGTTTGGGGGTTGGGGGGGGGGGGGGGGGGGGGGGGGGGGGGGATAAATAGGCCTGAAGTCATTGTGTCTAAATTCATATCCATATCTAATAGGTTTCTATCATCATTTTATAGGCATGCCCTGATACAAAAATTTTTGGGGGCTAATTTTACAGTCCATGTATACATATATGTCACTTTCCGTGAAAGTGAAGAGCGATTTATATGCAGGCCTACATGTAGATTATGTAGATATAATTCTAACTCATATTTGTATATGGTTAACTATAATCTATTTGAAACACCCTCTCTTTTAGATGAATGCTGCATGAATAATTAAACGTAGGCCTGCCAGCCTCTTTAACCTATTGCTGTATAGGATGGATGGCATACATGTATGTGTGATGCTCTGTTCATCCTCCTCCCCTCTTCACACACACACACACCACACATACCCACACACACACACACACACACACACACACACACACACACACACACACACACACACACACACACACACACACAACACACATAGTACTGTTATTTTATTTTGACCTGTCTGGTATGCAAGCTTGTGTTGAACTGTGTACACTGTGGGTAGATTGATCTAGATAGCAGTGCCCCATAAGCTATTCCGTATGCCATATCCAATACGCTTGCAAATTGAACCCACACTGACTTTGTGATTTAACACGCACACACATGCACACACGCATGTGCACACACACACAGGTACTGTTATTTAACAAGCTATGCCCATACATGACCTGTGTACACTGTGGGTAGATTGATCTAGATAGCAGTGCCTGGTTAGCTTTTAGCCATATCCAGTACACTTGCAAATAGAACCCACACTGACTTTGGGATTAACACGCACACACACACCAGAGATCATATATATAATCTCTGCACACACACACATGCACACACGCATGTGCACACACACATATTTAACAAGCTCTTTTGATGCCCATACATGGGGTTGACCTGTGTACACTGTGGTAGATTGATCTAGATAGCAGTGCCTGGTTAGCTTTTCCCAGCCATATACAGTACCCTTGCAAATTGAACCTACACTGGCTTTGTGATTTAACACGCACACACATGCACACACGCATGTGCACACACACACACACACACACACACACACACACACACACACACACACACACACACACACAGGTATTGTTATTTAACAAGCTCTTTTGATGCCCATACATGGGGCTGACCTGTGTACACTGTGGGTAGATTGATCTAGATAGCAGCTTTTCCCAGCCATATCCAGTAAGCTTGCAAATTGAACTTACACTGACTTGTGATTTAACACGCACACACACACACATGCACACACACATGTGCACACACACATACACACAACACACACACACACCACACACACCACACACACACACACACACACACACACAGGTACTGTTATTTAACAAGCTCATTTGATGCCCATACATGGAGGTTGACCTGTGTACACCTTGGGTAGATTAGATAGCAGTGCCTGGTTAGCTTTTCCTAGCCATATCCAGTAAGCTTGCAAATAGAACCCACACTGACTTTGTGATTTAAAAATAGAACCCACACTGACTTTGTGATTAACACGCACACACACACACACACACACACGCACACACACACACACACATGCACACACACACACACACACACAACACACACACATGCACACACACAGGTACTTATTTTGACCTGTTGGGTATCATAACAATGATACCCTTCTATGGAGGTTCCTATCTGTTGTAGCCAAATCCAGTATGCTTGCAAATTTAACCCACACTGACACTGTGTTGTTACACGCACATACACACACACGCACACAAACACACACATACACACTCGCACGCACGCACACACACACACAAACACATATACACTTGTATGCAGGGCATTTCTGATATAAATTCTACACAGAGGATTTGATGGGGTTAACCTTTAGTTCCTGCATCTATGGAATTGGTAGTAGGCAGCAGTGTGATATATCATCTGCTATATGATTGTACAGAGTTAATGGTTTTTATTTGTTTCTTAGATGTTGGTTTTGGTCTTACCTCTTCCACCATAACATCCACCAAGCTATGAATGGTACATTGCGTTGGTACACCATCAACTGTTTGATTCACTGGTCTCTTTTAAATAGGATGAAATGAAATCCATTCAAGAAGATGGCAATCCTTTCCTGACACTATTCTAAACTGGATGATAATGACATGATGCTATGCAGTAGTCGTCGTTGATTATTACTTGTGGACATTTGTGTATCAGTTGGTGCATTTGGAAGTGAAATGAGTATAAAATGTTTGATATCTACATCTATCCCTATTTCTGATGTGGGGCGGTGCACTGTATACAGTTGATAAACAATTGAGGGAGTAGAGACATTATGATTTAGGGCTTTGTATTCGAGGAGCAAATGTTATGTGCACGCTCATAGTTTGTTTGCGGAGACATAGCATACCCCACCATCAATGGCGTATCCAGGATTTCAGTGAAGGGGGTGCTTCAGGTCAGACTCAATATGGAAAGGGCTTTAGCCCCCCAGATTTTTGCACTTCAGGTATTAAAATTTCTGAAGTCGTTATAATCAATTGTAAAGCGCTCGCTATTGAATAGATCATAGAGTTGCCCTTTCATGTAAGGTACCTCCCCCTCTTCTGCTAAGCAACTCCCCCCCCCCCCGCCTTCGTAATGTGCCTGAAGTGTACACCTCCTCACCCCCACTGTCGTATCTCTGGACTAAACCCCCAACCATAACTAGCCCCCCCACCCCCGCTTGTCGTATCGCGGGTCTAATCCCCAACCATAATTAGCCCCCACCCTTAAAACTTGTCTACGCCCTTGGGGGGGGGGGGGGGGGGGGGGGGGGGGGGGGTTGCTGTCCGCTTCAGGTCCGATACAAAAAGTGGGGCCCTTTGTTTGGCACACAGCAAATACATTATCGTTAATAATTAACGGTTACAAGTATATATAGCCGAAGCTAACGGATCCCAGAGAGGGTGCTCCGGGTCCTCAGCCATAATTGTAACCGGTAATAACAATAACGTAGAGTAGGCCTATGCCAAACAATTAAAGGGCCCCCACTTTTCGTATTGGGTCTGAAGCGGATAGCAACTTCCCCCCCCCCCCCCCCAGTTATCGTACCTGGCCTGACCTGAATCACCCCCCTCGCTGACGCCGGCCACTGCCGTAGTGTACAGGTATAGTGTCGTGGTCCATTTGAAATCATAAAGTAATGTCTTACTTCGCGCTTGCCTACCAGGTTAGTATTTCAATATTCCACTAACATCGAAAGTCAGCCGGTCATCAAATACACCAGTCAGATCGAGGTATTTATATTATTGGTGAGAGGATTATAATTGCTCATAACATTGTTAATTCGTTTAATAGTTAGTTAATCGACCCCTTCCCCCCAAAAAAAATTACGTCAACTATGTAGTAATAATTAAAGCACATATCTTGATTTTAACTTCACAATCCATATGGACATGTATTCCCCTTGTGGCCGAGTCATATGGAGCCTGGGCAACGAAGCGATGCAAGCTTTTTCACGGCTTGCATCGTAGACCAACTCCCCCAAGTCCAAGGTTGTCTGCAGCTTGTATGGCCGCCTTAATTTGACTCTTGTGCGAGCCAATGCCCGAGCCCTCCTCTTACGATGTGGCTGTTCCCTTCAGGAGGGGGATAGTTCCTCTTTGTCACTTTCATAGCCAGTGTGTCTCAGTGTGTCTGGATATGTATGTATGTATTAATAATAGCATTCGTTATTTAGTGCATTTATTCTGATTAGTGTATTCTGCTGCATCTTGTATTCCTGTTCATGTTATGCGTATTATAATAATCCTTGGTTATATAATCCATAACAATCTGAAACTCAAATTTTTATAGTGGAAAGTAAAAAAATTCCGCTATATGCTAAAATGTTTGTTATTCATCCCTGTAATAAAAAAGAGAGGCCTCAAAATAAATACAAGTATCCCACAATCAGATTAAGGTACATGTAGGCAGACGAATACACAACCACATATGTACATAGGCTTTGGGGATAAATATAATATTAGTAATATACGCCCCAGGAAAAGAGCTGGGAGTGTGTGTGTGTGTGTGTGTGTGTGTGTGTGTGTGTGTGTGTGTGTGAGTGTGTGTGTGTGTGCATGTGCGCGCGTGCGCTTGTGTACAGACCACACCCAGACATTAAAACGACTAGTGGCTAGAGAGAATCTGAATTCTTGCCCAGACCAACTGACTAGCATGCAGCTTGAGAGATTTAAATATTAACCCCAGGGTACAGACCACACCCACATGACACAACTGACTAGCAGCTAACTCATTCTTGCCCGAGTACAGATCAACCCGACAGGTTACATCAGCATCAGCTTAAAAGATTCTTCCTAATATATACACCCTAGGAAAAGAGCTGGGAGTATGTGTGTGTGTGTGTGTGTGTGTGTGTGTGTGTGTGTATGTGTGTGTGCGTGTGTATGTGTGAGTGTATGTGTGTGTGTTTTTAATTCACACACACATACACACACATGCACACACACACACACACACACACACACACACACACACACACACACACACACACACACACACACACACACACATACACACGCCCAGACAGCACAACTGACCAGCGACTAGAGGTATTTAACCCATTCTTGCCCAGGGTACTGGCCACACCCAGGCAACTCAACTAGATAGATTTAACCCAATCCTGCCCAAAGTACAGACCACACCCAGACGACACAACCGACTAGCGGCTAGAGATATTTAACCCATTCTTGCCCTCAAACTAAACATTTAATCAGCATCAGCTAAAGTGATTCTTCCTAATGTGCACCCCAGGAAATAGAGCTAGGAGTATGTGGGAATGTGTGTGTGCGCGCGTGCGCGTGGTGTGTCATTGCGCATATCGGGATGAGGTATGAAGGAACGGACCGTTAACTTACGCAGTCGTAGCAAACAGGTAGATGCACGCCGAGCGCACGTTCGTCTATCCACGCCGATGCATGAAAGAAATATTCAAATGTATTGAACCAAGGGCACATTTCGAGCATTTAGATAACCACACGCTCCTCCCACTCACACACGCACCAGCACTTATAATGTGCACTATTAGGGCGCGCCCACCATTTGATGTTTATTAATCATTTTCATTATTGACCTCTAAAGAAAATGATTACGTAATAACGAAAGTAATTAATTTTTTTCTTGATTCTCCTGCTCGCAAAATGAAAGCGAAAAATAAAATAATGCATTTCTTATATTTAAAAAAATAATCCTACTGCGTTAATGTTTGAAAAAAATCAAATACTTTACATGCGTTTTCAATGCATAGACGTGTATGGATGTCCGAAATTGCTGGACATGGTTAACTGGTATCACAACCCTGGTTCAGGCTGAGAATATTGCATGGTACCAGTTCGTTTCAAAACTGAAATACAATACGAACCAGCATTGGTGTCAGTCAAGGTTCAGTATCTCGCTCGGACTGGCCGTTGTGCAAGGTTCGTATCCGTGGGTCTATATTTTGATATCAATTCACCTCGATTATCAATCCTCGACAAGAGTTGTCCAGAGCACACTGTAAGATGTGCGTTCGCGCGCGCGCCACACAGACACACACATGCAACACATACAGTAGAAGTATTGCAAGAGTGCTGTGTTTTTTGACGCCGCACAATGGTTTCCGTTCCCACTTACGTAAATGGGAAAACAACCGGCACGCCACCTTCGGCCATTTTGTTTTCACTGTTGCTCTGGGCGACTGAGCTGTGCCCCCTCACGTGATACTAGAAAATGGCAGTTTTGTTTTGAGATCTCAAAACAAAACTGCCATTTTCTAGTATCACGTGAGGGGGCACAGCTAGAGCCGCTGTTTTTATTGTGTCTGCCAACCCCTTTATTGTTTCAGCTACTGGCAGCTGTATTTTGGCTTACGGTAATACTGTTCACTTATAAAATGTGTGCTCAGGTTACATTTTATGATGCATGATCAGATCTGCAGCCAACAAAACGTCATGGCAATGGACGACCAGGATAAGCTTCTTACGGAAGCTCTAAACCAAGTGAAGAAGAATGCGTTCGAGATGAAGACATGTTTGGTGAGATTCAGGAGCGTCGTCATGTTCTTTTGTGTTGAAAGTACGTCTTCTGCTACAGGACAACAATAAGCTGATGGATGCGCTTCAGTACGCCTCCAATATGCTGAACGAGCTGAGAACGTCCTTGCTTAGCTGTAAGGGTTTATGAACTCTGTAACCCTCCATCTCTAACCTTTACTCTTGCTACCTCCCACACCCCACACCTCCCTCTCCCACCATCCATCCACTGCTGTTTCTTCAACTTCCCACCAACCCTCGACAGTCTCACCTACTTCTCCACACCCCATCTTCCATCTGCTCTCAAATTTACTCTTCTCTCACACAACCTCCCCTTTCCTACTCACTCACACATCCTCCCCTTTCCTACTCACTCACACATCCTCCCCTTTCCTACTCACTCACACATCCCTCTCCTTTCCCACTCACACTCCCTCTCACACATCCCTCCCTCTCTTCCACACTCCTTCATGTTATTCTGCTTCCCTGACTGAACCCCACCAAGATATTCCTTTGTGGGACGGGACTTTAAAGGATGGTCTCAAATGTCTGTTTTTATCTTAAGTCCTTACTTGAGCAGTGATGATAGAAAGGTGTTAATGAGTTTTTCAAAGGTAAGCACAAATTTTAACTCCATGATGATTGATTTATGATGTTTTTTATTATAGGTGTTTTGAATAGCATTTTGCAGCTATTTCTCTCCACATCTCTACCATGAGTGGAAATCTATTTGTGAGAACTTTGTCATCAATGTCAAGCACACAAACAAGGCCTGAATAAACCGAAGGCCCACCTAATACTCCATGCATCTAGTGGATTGTATGGTTAACTTGGGACCTTGTTCGGCATTTTCCGCAGAGAGGTGTGTACGTTTCTTTTATTCTTTCCTAAGTAGTTATTAATATGTTTCTCATTCTGTAGGTATGAATCCTTCAATGCTACTGTTAGAGCACAGAATATTTTTAGTAATCGCCTTGCTCCCTCTCGGGTCATTTTGCTGTGCAGCAGCATTTACGTTATACATGTGCTTGTGATGGAGATGATAACATCCAGTAAGTGTTACTCAACACTTATCATTGATGTTGATTTAGGTGTGTTGGTGGCTTAAAGACATTTTATTCAACTCCTATGACATTTCTTCAACAATGTTACGATGATAGAACTCAATGGCGACAGGAGCATATATCAGCCTGGAGCACTGAGGAAAGTGAGTTGCAGTTAAACTAGTCAGTGTTTTTTTATGTGCACATTCTATGCTATAGCGCCTTTCAAAATCCCCACACGTATTGCAAACATGTCGTTCTCAATACTATTGGCCTTTCCTGTGCTACCATTGAGGATCTGCATCGTCATGATAGCTCAACTAGAATAGAACTCTTCCACTGTATGGAGGACAGCCTTGTTGCAGTGTTCAAAGGGGTTATTGCAGCAGATGGTGGATTGGTTCATGCTGGAGACTTTGTTGAACTGCTCTGTTCAGAGGTAAAATAGTATGTTTTGTCACCTCAGTAACTTAATGTTGTTTATCTTTTGTAGACAAAGAATGCCCTGTTTTTGACTTCCTGTCAGTTGGAAACGGGTGAATCATTCTGCGTAGTTCAGGGATGTGATGATTTTGTTGTGAATAGTGAACCAGTGCTGGACGAGTATGAGTGCCCACTACTTGGCATAACGAAAAGAATATTCTCAGCAGACTGCAGCCAGATCAAGCAAGCCGTTTCTATAGTCCATGAATGCAGTGACAGTTGTACTTTTGATTGAGGGTCCAGCTCTAGGAGGATAGAGTGAGAAGCATCAGGAGAGAAGGCTTTGGTGTATACCCATGACTGGACGAATATGCTTTGTTGTTTAAATTTGTATTGCGTGTGATTATGGAATGTATTAATCATTCATCCGTTTATTTAACATTAGCGATCACGAGACAAAACCACGCATTCCCCCCGTGTATCACCGGAACAATATTTGACTTGGCGCTGGTACCACCCACGATTCAGGCTGTTACCAGTTTTGCATTATCGTGGTAGTACAGGTAAGAATCGGAAATTACTCCACCAGATCTGAAACGGATATTTTTCCCAACCTTTTTAGTATTTGATAACAGTCTGATTGAAATCAGATAACAGGTTTGGAACGGTTTTAAACTTTCGGTCGTGTATCAAGAGACCTTCAACCATGTTTGTGGTGAAAAACCTGGCGGCGGCTTACTGGTGTGCGCGGAGTATCGTTACAATCAGGAACAACGATAGTAATTCCTATATAGAAATTGATCCAGGTCGTGAATACCATTAAAAAACGCGACTCGCGTACCGAGAAGCGGATAGTGTTGCTCTTTGTTGCTATCGAACCAGAAGGCAAAGACGGTCATTTTAATGTTTTATTTCAGTCTTCGAACTGTTTGCTTTAAGAGAACAAAAATGTTCGTGTTTTACTACGTCCCCAGGCCAAATCTTCGCCGTCGTCTTCTAATTCTCGGGTGAGCATAACTCCGGATAGGAATGGTTTTAAAGAGCGCCAATTATACCAATCGCTTTAGAAACTCCTGGAAGCAGATGTATGAATAAAGCATAAAAATGACATACGTAATCTTTACGTAATGCATAGTGAAGCGTTCCCATGGCGAGATTTACGTATATTAAGAATTGTGCAAACAAAAGAGGAGAGCTAAAATACGAATTAGAATTCTCCCGCGTTCCTTACAGTGATCCAAAACAAAAGCGGGCGTCTGCTCGTGACGGTAATTGAAGCGGGGGGTGGGCACTTGCCAGTATTAATATCGATAAAAAATGATAATTAAAAAAAAGAGGAAACAAGTAAAGATGAACATTCTCTAATGAGAATGTTGGTGGGATATAGGAATTGGAGGCAAAGGTGGTGTAAAAAGGAAGGGAACAAGGTTTTAGGAGGTGTAAAAAGGAAGGGTTCTGTGGAAGCCCAGATTTCCATGGAGGTGAATGAGACGATTCACACACTGAATGTCGGGTGGGAGCAATCCCTATTCAAGTGATCCAGAACGTAATAGTTGGTGTGCATAGTTTGTTGTTGTTACGCACTCACCATAGAGAGGTGTAAGGTTCTCAACCTTAGTCACGTATAAATATGTACACGCTGTGCAATTGAGAGGAGAGAATAAGTCGAAGTATCCTTGGTGCAATACGGTGGGATCTGATCAGTCGAACAGTTGGTTGACAATACCACGCGGATCCCAATATTATCATTGAACGGTGGTGCACATCTGGATGACCGCGCGTTCCGGTAAAGAGTATAAGAGTCCGACTATAGCAGAGGGTATGGAAGAAATTCTCAAGGCGCTTATGGAAGATCGCCGCCGGTACGAAGAGGACGAGCGAGCGCGACGGAAGGAGGAAGCGGAAGAGCGAACGCGACGTGGGCAGGAAGAGCCTAGCGACAGCGACGTGAAGAGATAGAACAAAGCGACGTAAGGAGGAAGCGGAAGAGCGAACGCGACGTGAAGAGATAGAACAAGTGCGACGGAAGGAGGAAGCCGGCGAGCGAGCGCGGCTGGAGGAAGAGCGGAAGATACGGGAGCAACACTTCGTGGTGGAACCTAAGGGAGATGCAGGAGTGCATGGAGGCACTAGTCAGACTGATGGTTGCAATTCTTGACTCCACAGTTAACAGGAAGGGCCCAGTTGGCATTTGCGGCTCTCCCGTCAGAAAGCGCTGGCGACTACGACGCTATCAAGGCTGCGGTACTGGCGAGGTATGATATTGACGAGGAAGCCTATCGGAAGAGGTTTCGCTCTTCAACACGGAGTGAGGGCGAAACTAATCGTGAGGTTGCGGTTCGGCTGATGGATCTACTCCAGAAATGGACGAAGACATGTAAGACAGTCGATGACGTGCAGCAGTTTATTGGAAAGGAGCAGTTCTTGGAAACGCTGAGTAACCCCCTGGTTATGCAGATGGAGTCTCTCACTACAGCCTTATCTGTACACGGTGGAGCATAGACCTGGCAAGGCTAATGGGAAGCAGACTGTCTCTCACGGTGCGCAACAAACAAGTTTGTTGTAGGAGAGGAAGGGAGGAGTGTGGAAGCCCTGTCTTCCATGGAGGTGAATGAGACGATTCACACACTGAATGTCGGGTGGGAGCAATCCCTATTCAAGTGATCCAGAACGTAATAGTTGGTGTGCATAGTTTGTTGTTGTTACGCACTCACCATAGAGAGGTGTAAGGTTCTCAACCTTAGTCACGTATAAATATGTACACGCTGTGCAATTGAGAGAATAAGTCGAAGTATCCTTGGTGTAATACGGCGAGCGTTGTTGGCGCGATAACGGACTCCATCACAGGAACAAGGTTTTGAGAAAACGGTAATGAGACAAAAATCCTATATTTTGCACGTGTAAATGTAACCGAACCAAAAGAAGTGCTAAACATAGGATTTTTGCCTCATTACCTTTTCTCAAAGCCTTGTTCCCTTCCTTTTAAAAACCTTCAATTCCTATATCCCACCACCTTTTCTCGTAGAGATGTTTTTCTTTACTTGTAATCAAAACAAGTGCTAAATATAGGATTTTTGTCTCATTTTTCTTTTCCCAAAACCTTGTTCCCTTCCATTTTACACCACCTTTGTCTCCACTTCCTACATCCCACCAACTTTCTCGTTAGAGAATGTTGTTCTTTACTTGTTTCCTCTATTTTTAATGTTATAGTCAATGATGTCTGCAAATACTGGCCAGTACTGACATGTTATTGTTATGACTTTAATTGAAGATCGGGCACTTATGCAGTTCCCCCCCCCCCCCCCCCCCCCACTTCAATTACCGTCACGAGCAGACACCCGCTTTTGTTCAGGATCAGCATTGTACCGAACGCTCTAACTCGTCGAGCGTCTCGATTTTGGAGGTATTCCTCTCGTCGTTTAGCTCTCCTCTTTTGTTGGCGTGAAGGCATTTTGACAAAAAATCTCGCTATTAGCCAATAGTGTGGTCAAATGATATTAAATGAAATTCCCACTTGCACAATTCTAATTATACGTGTACGTTGCCACGGGAATGCTTCAATTTAGCACTCCGCATTACGTAATGATTACGTATGTAAGTTTCATGCTTTATTCATATACATGATACCTGAAGATGTCCTTCCAGGAGATTCTAAAGCGATTGGTATAATTTGCGCTCTTTAAAACCATTCCTATCCGGAGTTATACTCACCCGAGAAGTTGACGACGACGATGACGACGACGGAGAAGAATTGGCGTGGGGACGAGGTAAAACACGAACTTTTTTGTTCTCTTAAAGCTAACAGTTTGAAGACTGGAATAAAATGACCGTCTTTGGTTTCTGGTTCGATAGCAACAAAGAGCTACACTTATCCGTTTCTCGGTACGCGAGTTATACCATAGATTATTTAGACAGGGATTGGAAACGGGTCACGTGAGCCATACATTTTACGGTAGAAGGGTATGCGCCGTCAATGTTATAATGGATAGCACCTTTTGAGTTTGGCGGGAAAATATTTTATAGCTGGTTTTGGTGAAATCCGTATCATGTAGAGTCTCGAATGTATTCCACCCAACTCATGAAAGGTAAGGTTTGTCTAGAAACGTGTTTGAAGTTCTAGTGAACGAATCTTCGGGAGTTTTTAATAAAAACTGAGAAATGAAGCTATGACAATCCTTTCTGGGCGTGCAAAAACTGTTCTGTACGTTTTTTGACCTTGATTTTTTGAATACAAGCTCTTCGTAGCAATCTGAATCGAACTGGATAGGTTTTGCCCTTTTCCCTAGCTTTGAAAACATAAAGTGACACGAAACAGCGTTTTAGACATACAGTCAGTTCTGGGCGTGTAACTACTTCTGTAAATAGTGTAAACGCGGTTTCAAGGTTTCATCCTCTAGTGCACTCATTTTGCGATAGAACTGGGCTATGGACTAAGCCAGGGAGTGTTGGTATGAAGTTATAAAGAGTTCGCTTTACATCGACTATCGTGTCAATCATTAGGGACACGGCACGAATAGACTAGGCCGTACTGGCAGTTCTGGGCGTATAGCTACTTTTGTATACAGTATTAGCGGGGTTTGAAGGTTTCATCCTCTAGTGCACTCATTTTGCGATAGAACTGGGCTATGGACTAAGCCAGGGAGTGTTGGTATGAGGTTATAAAGAGTTGGCTTTACATCGACTCTCGCGTCAATCATTAGGGATACGTTATAAGTTCTTTTAAAAATAGTATTAACGGGGTTTGAAGGTTTCATCCTCTAGTGCACTCATTTTGCGACAGAACTGGGCTATGCACTAAGCCAGGAAGTGTTGGTATGAGGTTATAAAAAGTTGGCTTTACATCGAACATCGCGTCAATCATTTGGACACGGCACGAATAGAGTAAGATTGCTGTCATTTCTGGGCCTGTGGCTACTTTTGTAGATAGTATTAACGGGGTTTGAAGGTCCTTTACTGTTACTCGGCCATTCCAGACTTAATAACTACTACAATAACCTATCTTCCGCTATAACACAGATGGAGCTGTTAATTGGCGTGCACGTGATCCGTTTCCAATCCCTGTCTAAATAATCTATGGTTATACGTGGGTCGCGTTTTTAAAATGATATTCACGACCCGGGCCAATTCCTATATAGGAACTACCTGATAAGAATATTAGATGACCTAATGGATTGGAAGTAAATGGTAGAGTAATAAGCATGGGTGCAACATTGCTTGACTCAGAAACAGTATACTTATTTTTTAAAGAGATAAAAGCTGCTAATGGCATACTCAGATAAAATAAAGAAAGAATATTGAGTACAAGTTCATACAGGCAGTTTGTGAGGAAGCCAAATACACAGGTGAGAGGAACAGACAAAAACGCAAGTGTGGCAGATTACTATGCAAGGCACAGGGAGTGTGGTGGGAGGGTGAGTGCTAGGAGATAACCCCTCCAGGGTAGTACTGAGAAGATGTGGGTTATGGACTTACATCATAGCATAATTGCATGTAAGACATAGTTATCCATAATAGTTTGTAATAATTAATAACTTGTCATTCAATGATATGTAGTCACCTATACCTTCATCCACACACAGCCCTTAGCGGCCATACATTTTGTGGACAAAAGGTATACCTCTTGGAATATTGAATAAGTGGCATAGTAAATACTATGACACTACAAGACATTCGGGTATATTTTAACACTAAGTTCATTTAGATAAAAATATACATTTATAAGTAAGGCACTATACTCACATACATGTACATGTATTGCATGAAGGATTGATTTAATTATGCAGCCTGTTATTAATGAACCTGATAAATGATTTATATGTAGTCACCACCTCCCCATTGCTACTTTTAGACCCCTCTATACACAAACTACTCCATCATCAATACAAATACTGTCCACATGCATAACTTACCCCCTGATGATGGATGAGTGGGATTCACATAATGAAATGAAAGAGATTAGCCAATTAACATGAGAAATTAACCAATTAACATGAGAAATTGTTAATATGTTGACCACTAATGTTGTATACCACCTGCATGTAAATGCATGTAATGGCATGGACTAGACATATCATGATATGGAAGAAATATTAACCTTGCAAGGAACAGGGAGTGTGGTGGGAGTATACTTAAGTCACCACCTCCCCATTGCTACATTTAGACCACTAAACCACTTTATATAAAAATTATCCAACCATCAATCCACATGCATAACTCACCCCCTGATGATGAGTGAGTGGGATTCACATAATGAAAAGAAAGAGATTAACCAATTAACATCAGAAATTAACCAATTAACATGAGAAATTGTTAATGTGTTGACCACTAATGTTGTATACCCCCAGCATGTACATGTACATGGCATGGACTAGACATATGGAAGAAATATTAACTATGCAAGGCACAGGGAGTGTGGTGAGAGTATACTTGTCACCATCTCCCCATTGCTATAACCACTCTACATAAAAATTATTCAATCATCAATCCACATACATAACTTACCACCTGATGATGGGTCATTGTGATTCACATATTGAAAAGAATGTCACTGTGTAGACCAGTGTTTTTTGTATTTCCCCAGTATATAAATGTAACACGGATTGCAATATGAGTGTGCATATGGTGTAGTATACATTTTGTAAGGTGCTATATTCACATACATGTATTGCATGAACAAATGTATGTATAGGATTGATGTAATTATGCAGCCTGTTATTAATGAATCTGATGAAGGACTATTAGACTATTATATGAAGACACCACCTCCCCATTGCTAGTTTTAGATCACTCTACATACAAACTACTCAATCATCAATACAAAGTACTGTCCACGTGTATAACTTACCCCCTGATGATGGATGAGTGGGATACACATAATAAAATTGTTAATGTGTTGAGCACTAATGTTGTATACCCCCAGCATGTACATGTACCGGTACATAGCATTTGCTAGACAATGGAAGAGATACTTCTGCACTTCTAAAAATAGCCTGTAAGTACATGTACATAGTTATACATAATAAAGTAGTTTTTAATAAATGATATTCAATTATGTGACGTCACCACCTCCCTAGCATCGTCCCCAGGCCCTATTTTTATATTAATTTTACGGGAGCGAAAAATAGGGCCTGGTAGACACTGCCAGGGTCCTAGCGCGCATGCGCTAGCCATTACCAAGAAACTTGGTAATCGTATACTTTTTTTTTTTTTTTTGGAAACCATTCCGTATACTCATCAAATTTCGCGATGGCATATTCTGTTGAGAAGCAGTGGCTTATTCTCTCTGATGTGTTCACCTTCAAAGCTCTACAGCCAAGGCTAAGCAGGAGGAATCTGTACAGTGGCTGAGATGTGTTTGCCTGGTTTCCAACTGGGTATGGGAAGTCAATTTGCTACCAACTCCTACCATTCATGTTTGACTTCAAACTGAAGCGCACCACTGCTCCTCAAGCAAAACGTTGTTCAGTGCTAGTTATTTCACCACTAGTTTCCCTGATGGTGACCAGATGTCTGTTAACCAGGATGGTGTTGTTAGAGTAATGCGCTTCAGTTTGAAGTCAAACATGAGCGTAGGAGTTGGTAGCAAATTGACTTCCAAAGCTTTACGCTCAAGGGTAAGCAGGAGGAAGCTCTTTTCCATCTGTACAGTGGCCGAGATGTGTTCGCCTGGTTTCCAACTGGGTATGGGAGCCAATTTGCTACCAACTTCTACCATTCATGCAGTGGCACAATCATCCTCACACTGCTCCACCACAGTTCCTCTTGCCTGTGCACAGTGAATAAGTTGGTCTTGTAACATTTTTATGAATGCCTGTTGTGTAGCTGGCTCATCAAATGCATCTGGTTCTGAAACCAATCTCTCAAGTGCATCGTACACAGCAAACTGCTGGCATCATGTACGTGAGGCTGGAGGAAGTGGTCCTGAGTGTCATTTGATGCCTTTTCACCCAACTTCCCGTGTACAGCATAGCCATAACTAATGAAGTTTTATGCATTGGTGCTTAGCCCACATAGCTCATTACGTAAGGCATGGTCAATTTCAGACAGAGGTGCAAGAATATTGTCAATGATGGCGAAGTTATAAGTGTGAAAATTGACCTTTATAAAGTCTACCTCTGCACGAGCCTTTTGCAGCTTTCCTCCACCAGTGATAAGAGTAGAATAGTGTCCTTCCAATGCGTTGCTTTCCAGGCATCTTATCCCTCTGCTTTTCAACATACCCCTTGTACATGGTAACAACATCCTGCTTCAATCTAGGGACCACATTGCATAAACATTCTTCAACTCCTTCCACTTAGGGTCCCTATTAGGAGCTTGTTTTTGGCTTCCCATGCTAGACGAGTAATGTTGTCATCACAGTAGATGAAACTTACAGCAAAGGTGTGACTGAGTCTCTTGGCACATGAGAGTGAGTCTCACAATACTCTTGCAGTCTCACACCATATGTGAAATAAAGCCTGTCAACCTTGGCTTGAAATAGCAAACGCAATGTATAGTTATTGCTGAGCTTCAGCAGTGATGCAACATATGCTTGAGGCACATCTGATAGCAGAACTAGAAGCTGCCTTGATGCCTTTCAAAAACACATGGTCAATGCGTCTCACACTGCCAGCGTCGATTTCATTTGCAATATGTACTTGGTGCCGGATATCGATGTATGGGAGTCACCACATGTTTCATTCATGCTCATAATCACAACCCATCAGCTCGAGAACCTTTAGAATGTGTGCCTGCGATGCATAGTTGATGCCGTCGCCATCATCCTCAACTACAACTGGTGTTGTTTAAACAGGTGGGTCCACAACATTTCGAGCATACCTGGTAGGATTTAACCGATGTAGTGTGGAATCAAGCACAACACTGGTCTTTCTCGGTCGACCACGCATATGGGGTTGGCACAAGCAGCATTCAATACACTTAGTTCCAGCCGTACACCTGTCACACACTGGCAGACCTTCCAAATTATGAAAAAATTTATGAGGGTGATTAGGGGTGGGCATGTCTTCATGGGTGTATATTCAAACTGTGTGCGATTATACATACAGCTTTTGTTCTTGCACAATGGTCTATCAGTGAGTCTGTGATGCTTGCACGTAGCATGGGTCCAATATGATCAGCAAGGCACAGTGCAGCATTATGATGGGCTATCATTACTGTGTTTCTTATCTCAGCAGCTGTCACTTGGTCATGTATGGGGTCCGATGCAGATTTAAAATTTAATTTAAACTGACCTTTTGCAAACAAAATTTTCTGTTTGTGAATTTTCCCTTCAGAGTGCCTTTGTACATCAAGTGCTCCTTGATGTTTAATGGATACATCCTTTTGGCAAACTGTGCAAAAATAATGGCTGTCAGAAAGGCTCGATGACTTTACACTTTTCCAAATATTTCTTATACTTAGTCGAGTACTAGGCTGATCTACACCACCTTCTGGTCTTCTGTCTCTTTGCTGGTATTGGTTTGCTCTTACTTAACGTTAGTATCCGTTGCCAGCAATATATGCTCTCACTGCCACAATCTGAGTCTGTATCAACGCAACGCTCACTGCCACAATCTGAGTCTGTATCAACGCTAGTAGTCATGCTTCTTTTGCTGTTAACTCTTAGCCTCTCCGACTCCATCTTGACCGATTATCAAACTGGGATTTCTAAGCCAATCGGATATTTTCAATCACACACCATATTTACGGTACGATATGCATTACGTAATTATAAACAATAGCAGCACTTAACTAGTAATATGGACTGCGTTAGTCTGGTTACTTCGGGTTGGAGCGGGCTAAATATTCCAGGCTTATGCTTTTCTAAAAATGCGGGTGATTGTATTGCTATGCGGGTGAGCGGGTGAATCCTTTCAATTGCGGGTGACACTCGCAAAATGCGGGTGAGTTGGAAGGTCTGCACTGGCTTCTTATACATGCGAGAGACATGGCGCCACTTTATCATTAGTCTGGGTACGAGAACAAGTAAGTCTGGGTACCACATTATAACAATCTACAGTGTTTGATAACCAGGCTGAATTTGAGTATATATATATATTTCATGGTCGTTTTATTTGTATCAGTAAAAGCCTAAAGATACAGCCTGACTTGTTTAAACTTACCTCGGAAGAAAGTGTACTAAGCAACTATTGATGACCGAAAAACGGGCAAACCGCTTGACTTCAAAATAATACAGGTAACAACATGTCACATTACAATTCACACTATGCATCTCAGATCATTGCGAATAGCCCTTTTCTGAATAATCCAAATTTATGTTCGACCAAAAAACATTCAAGTTTCACGGATGCGGTGTTATCTAGGAGTTTTAATATGCACCAATAAAAGATCCATTACCAAATTGAATTGCGACGCTCCGAGCAAATTATGGGGGTGGCGGTTGCACATGCAGTCCCTATTCATGCCTAACCGCAACCAGTCCCAGAACTCATGATCAAGACCGAAGCGGGCGCCTCCCTGCTGTCGCTGCAATTGCATCAACGCCCGTTGCAAGTTTTGCGCGTGTGCGAAAGCTGGACGAGCCTGCACATGTTGCCTCCCGGCAAAACACGGTAAGTGCTCCAATGGCTCGGTGTTCTCTCATGGCAGCGCCCTGACGGCGACGCAAGCGATGGTATCATCGCAACACGGGTAGAAGGGGGAAATGCACGAACATCGCCTCCTCAATCCCACCTGTATCATCGCCGCATTCTGAGGATTCCTTTCAATCCTATAGCTCACCTCCAGTTAGGTACTTGAATAAATTGCGGATGAGTACCGAAAATCCGTGACCCAATAAACCTTCAAATATTGTGACACAATTTTTCGGAGACATTGCGAAGCGCGAAGAAGAGAGAAGCTTTACACTACGAGTAACACCAAATTTGGTAAAACTGCTGTACGATTTAGGTAGCACACTGGTGGACTTCAGTTTTTAAGAGTGTTTTGTACAATTAATTTGCTCGATTATTTGTATATAGGGCACGCTCAAACAAATGCCTTCATCTCACAACGATAGAATTTTAAGTATGAATGAGAGGCGCAAACAAAAAGCTGTCCAAAATTTCTGGTAGAGATGGTTTTGTATGCTATCCAAATTTCACAAACGTTGGCTGATACGCAAGGTGGTATATAGTTTGCAACAGCATTCGAACACAGATAACGATAAAGCTTGAGGTAATCGCGTTAACTTTGTATTTATCATACACAGAGCACTCATTTATATACGTTTCCGTGCATACCTTTGCTTTACCACGTTGCACTGTTAAGTCTGTTGCTTCTTTAAGAGATCACAAAACAGTGTTCCAATTAAAATGCATCCGTACTCTCATCGGGCGTTCCCTTCCACTTACGAATTATGTTATGCTTCTTTCGTATTACATGCCTTATAAAACTGGTTAATATTGGTTGATGCGCAGGGTGTGTATTGGTGGAAAATATAGAGGTTATGAATATTCATTACATTATATCTAGCATGGTAACGTAAACGGTTCATCGCGTTCCTTTGTAATTTTCTCAGCACAATGAAGACTTCTAATGACTTGACGGCATACATTGATGGTTTTAAGGATGATATCAGTGGAAATAATATACTAGTCCTGTAATATCCGGACCACGCCCCATGATGGATCTTTCCAGAAGGTCAAACCACAAGGGTCGGTCGTGGTCTCTCCTCATTGGACAATATGTGTCGGTGTTGTTTGTCGTCATCGTGCCCTATATATTGTACATGTGCATGTGTGTAATTGAGCTGTTTGTCCTAACGGCTGGTGACCTTGGGCAGGCGCATGCAAGCTACTAGCGTGCAAATGTAAACCCCTACCCCTGGGGTTACATATATTACATTGGAGACGAGGGTAAACACCTAGCCACTAAGATCCCAGCCCTTCGGAGAGAGGAGGGGTAGGACCCCAGCTCTCCGTGAGAGGACAAACGCTCCCAGCGCCTTGGAAAAAAAGTTCCACCGCTGTAAAGGACCAACGCTCCCAGCGCCTTGGAAGAAAAGTTCCACCGCTGTAAAGGGGACCTGCCGCCGGGGAGGACAAGCTGCCTGCCGCCGCGGAGGACAAGTCACGCCTGTCGAAAAGGCTCGCAACGTCAAAGGACGATTCCGCAATGTGTCCATCATCACGGAACACAAGTCACGCCTGTCGGAAAGGCTCGCAACGTCAGAGGACGATTCCGCAAAGTGTCCGTCACCACTGAGGACAAGTCACGCCTGTCGGAAAGGCTCGCAACGTCAGAGGACGATTCCGCAATGTGTCCGTCATCACGGAACACAAGTCACGCCTGTCGGAAAGGCTCGTAACGTCTGAGGAGGATTCCGCAACGTGTCATCGTCACGGAGGACAAGTCATGCCCAGAGGCAATTCCGAACTTGAAAGCGACCTTGTAAATTAAAGGGGGAGGGATGTAATATCCGGACCACGCCCCATGATGGATCTTTCCAGAAGGTCAAACCACAAGGGTCGGTCGTGGTCTCTCCTCATTGGACAATATGTGTTGGTGTTGTTTGTCGTCATCGTGCCCTATATATTGTACGTGTGCATGTGTGTAATTGAGCTGTTTGTCCTAACGGCTGGTGACCTTGGGCAGGCGCATGCAAGCTACTAGCTTGCAAATGTAAACCCCTACCCCTGGGGTTACATATATTACAAGTCCCATTTGTCAGGAATGGTTTAGTGCTTTATGTGTTCAACAAGCTGAGTAACAGAAATGCAAATGAAGCAACTAAAATACTGGCCTTATTGCAAGGAAGGCATAACATTAACATTGATGCTTTAAAGAGATCAGTTCTACGTTTAAATGAAACTTTGGTAAAAATGAAAAAAAAATTACAAGAGCTTGGAATGAAATTGTCGAGCATTTGAGAGAGCAATTTGTATTTCCAGCAGCAGTACAATCACCTGAAAATAATCCATTTTCTGAATCTGAAGAAGTTGCATGTGATACCCAAACTCACAAAACTGCCTCAATGGAACTCAGACATGATTGCAAGAAATGTGAGACTCGAAGGAATGCTATACAGAAAATGCTTAATTCTAAAACGTCAATGAAGGAGAGAATTAAAGTCCTTATAGTGATGAAAAACAGAGATATCATGGATTGAAGCAGGCATTATGTCGAAAAACCAAAATAAAAAAGGCTCTTTGTATAAAGATAAGAAACCTCAAGAAAGAAGTGGTCAGCAAAGATGCTACCATACAAAGCTTAAAGCACAAATGTCATTGCAGCAGTCAAGCAGGAAAGTCCAAGCTGTTGAAACATTCAAAGGTTGCAATGAAGTCACGTCATAAGTCAAACAAGCTTTTGTATAAAGTTGATAAATGTAAAATGATGATGCAAAATGCTATGCTCAGGAAGGAGATCAAGGATCTTAAGGCTAAGATTGATGTACTTGAACTTGAACAGAATAGGTTACAATTGGACAATGGACCAAAAATGTGTCTCCAATAAATCTGATGCAAAAACACACAGTACAGCTTGTCGTAAAAGTTGTTTATACTTGTTTGGAATATCAAGTACCATTGACCAGCATAGGCCCTGTTGTAACAGCTGCTATTCAAGAGCTTGGAGGTTAAATAATAGACCATCTTCCAGATCCTTCCTCAATTAGTTATTTTATCTATGAACTTGGCATTATCAGTGATCTTCAAGTGGGAGAAATAATTTACACCAATGATAACATCACACTCTCTTGGGATTCTACCACAGTGGATGGAAATCATATTAATGAAACACACATTACTATTGAAACATTACTATTCCAGGAACATCACCTACATCTTATGTGCTGAAACATAACACTCTACCAGGAGGTCAAACAATAGACTATGTATCTGAAATCAGTGACTGCATTAATGGAATGGCTGCCGTTTTGCCACTTGCCATAACCTTGATCTTGTCCATGTAAAGTAAACACTTCAAGAACACTCTTACGGACAGAGTATCTGTGAATCACTGTGTAGTAGAAAGCCTACAATTGGCCTTAGATACTGATCTACCTAGAGTTAAAGTGTAACATTCATCCATTAGATGGAATAGCCAAAAAGTGTGTTGATTCTATAAAACTGTATGATGCTGAGCAAAATGATACAAGTGACACATTTGGAAAAGATGCATGTGCCATAAATTTTATATACCGGATGACCAAAATGAGATTTAAACAGGGGAAAGGAGATCCGGCTGGATTCAAAGAAGATATGCGTCAAGAAAACATTAGGCCAGGTATGATTGTGCGTTATGTTGGAAACCGATTTCATGTCACGTTTCATCTTGCAGCTGTTTTCTTTCATCTGAAAGAGAAACTGTTAAAATATTTAGACAATACTTGTCGTTGCTCAACAGGTTTTCGTTCAGCATTACAGAAAGACCTGAAAAATGAACAGATCTTGTTGCAGTTGCAAGCACTAGGCTTGATGGGAAAATTAGTTACCGGCCCATGGATGCAGCAGCTGTACAACCAACATCTCAAGAACCTTGATAGCATATTGTACATCAGAACCTATTTGCAAAACTTAAAAAAGCTGAAGGATGCGCCCTTGCTAGCATTAGAGACAAGATCTGATATGTTTGATAAGCCATTAGATCCTTTTGACACAGTACTTCAAAGTGTGCGAAATAGTGGTTGTAGTGAGCCAGAGAAGGAATGCCTCAAGGATATTATTTTGAGGTTAATCACTTGTATAGTAGAAGTGATTGAAAGGCAGTTGAATGAATACCTTGAAGGAAGATTATCCAACCTTTCTCCTGAATTATCTGCCCAATGCAGCTCAGCTCCAGTGC
This sequence comes from Eunapius fragilis, assembly GCA_963681505.1. NCBI lineage: Eukaryota > Metazoa > Porifera > Demospongiae > Spongillida > Spongillidae > Eunapius > Eunapius fragilis. Next base: position 7,664,634 of record OY811973.1, on the reverse strand, counting down.
ATAACATGTTTGCAGAGCGCACTTTAGCTCTGTCTGACTTTCATCTCCGAAGAGCATCAAATGTCCAAATCGGATTTGTTGATGGAATTGTAAAAAGTAAAATCAATGGTACTATGGCATGGCTTTCTTTTAAAAGTCAAACAGAGCAAGACACAGTTTTTGCATTTTCTATCAGACAGGCTCAAAGGGCAAAATTGTTGTGCAAACAATACAAAGCACATATTGCTAACATTCAACAGAAGCATCTTGAAGGAAAAAAACCAAAAGAATGATGCAAGTTTTAGAAGGAAACTTCAAGCTCATTTTTGAAGGAGAGGCTGATCTGTATAATGAGTTTCCGGATCTAACTAGAGATCAAGCAAATACAATATCAAAAGCTCTTTCAAGCCCATGCACCATAAATGACCTATACTTTGCACACATGGGGTTTATTGATGGACAAAATGTTACGTATAATGGACATATAATTTTAGTTAAGACCTCAGGAAAGTATAAAATTCCAAAAGTGACTGCTACTTACTGGAAGGATGATGAAACCGAAGAAGAAGGAGAACACGTTAATATGACTTTGTGGACGTTATTAGTGGATTTGGTCACTGGTGACCTTTACATGAATGCAATTGACAATTAGGCACATAATATATGATAGAAGTGTGCACCAGAGATGTATAAAAAGTTTCAAGTGATTATTTAAAATTCTTCTGTAGATACATCTAAACTAAGCGTAACCGTCACAGTTTTTTTTTTGAATTCCCAATCAAACCGCATACATTAGCGGTCACGCATAACATTGTCTTTGACGCTTTATAATCCTTGATAAAGTACAAGGCCTCAGAATTTTTTCAACCTCTTCAGTTTGGAGTTGCTTGTGTGTCAGGCTCTGAGAAGGTTGTGCATGGCCTCAGGGCTTGCATGGATAAGCACTGGGAAGATGATGACTTTGCAGTAGTAAAGGTGGACATGCGCAATGCTTTTAACACTGCGTCCACGAGTAAAGTGGGTGAAAACGGCCAAAATTTGGGGGAGGTTTAAAATATAAAAGGTCCGCTGATTATTATTTTTCTTTTCTGACACAGGATACTGTTACTACAACTCTTGAGACAACATTTAATGCGTTCAGTGAGAGGACCATTGGTCTGCTGCATGCTATCTACGAGCTGGCAAGTGACCGGTCGACATCAGTGGCATCCGATGTTTTGCTCGTCCAAAATGCTCCAGAAGTGCACAGTATATGAACTGAAATGAAATTGTGACTTTGGGATTGTCATTTGTGTTGAAAATCGTTTTACAAGCAACACCGCTGTATGTATCGGGGTGGAGATGTATAGCGCTAGCGCTTGAATAGGAGCGCCCAACATAAATCAATCCATACAATAGTGTAAAAGTCCACTAGTCACTGTACCAGTGTTGGCTGTGAATGCTCTCCTTCCCTATAGTCACTGGAGCCAGGCTATAGCTGTACACAATGTCGCGAGGCAAACTATTTCGGTAATATAGCATATCGATACACACGTACATGCATGTACACCATTGATGGCGGTAATAAAGATTACAAAATGTTTGCTTTCTCTCTGAATTTTAATTTTTTAACTACTAACTTTGCTTTTGATTGCTTTATCATGTTCCAAGGGATGTGGTAGGCATAGTGCAGCCTTGAGATTTCTCAGGGCTTCTGCAGGCTTGATTGTGCATGGGATTACGCTTTATTCTTCAAGGTGTTTTAACATACTGCTTTGGTAGATTATTTCCTCTTCCATTTTTCATTCTCATCATGATCACTACCTGCATTGTCCTCATCAATGGCCTTCTTCCTACCAAACAACTTGGTAATTTCTGCACGTATTTCATTCTCCCCAGGTAAGGTGTAGCGACCAGGATAGAGTGACTGAAGCTCCTCTAAGATAGCACATGGACTCATTTTGTCCGAGGAAACTCGAGCTCCTTGATCAAATATCCTTCTTATGTTGTACGGTTCCAAGTATATGCTCGACCATACTGAGCCCCTCGCTGCGGACGTCCAACCTTGCAATTGGTGTTTATGGTTATGATTCAATGGTTGGCTCCTCTAGCTCTGTTGCCTTTGCTATCTCAATTCTAGCTGCTTTTCTTTGCTCACTGCCAATCGATAGTCGCTTCGGACCTCGTTGCCCAGTACTCCGAGCAAGCGCCACTCCAGGCTCTATACACCATCGCAAGCACATCCGCACCTTTTGCATGCGCTGCCACACAATGGCCATGAACCAACTTTGCATTTGCAACGATGAGGCTGTTCGGAATCCATTGATCCCGTGTAGATTAACTATTGGTGGTTAGTTAACTGCAGTATTTGGTCTGGTCCCATAAGCTTCATCGTAATTGTTTGGCGAATGGGCATTTGTTTAAAGGATAAAAACGTAATTTTTATCTCTTCCACAAGTAAGTACGTGATCGGGAGGGGTTTTATTATTCGTATTAGCATTCAAAATCCACTTTATACATGCCTTTTTGAGTACCGAACCGCATTATTAAAAGTATGCACATCTCTTCTACAACACATTCATTTGGTACAGGATAGATTCTTTGTATAATCCAATAGGTTCTTGTACTAGAATTTCATATAGTGCTTACGGCTGCATTACTAGCGGACCTTTTTTTTTTTTTAAATGCCCCCAAATGGTGACCCAGTTTACTCGCGGATGCGGTTGGTCTCCAGACAGGCCATTCTAGATGAATGCGCTCTCCATTTCCCTGAGCTTTTACCTTGGGCCACATAGTGCTATGCTGCTCATCCCTTGCTGTGGCACCCCATAGGTCACATCTTCTCAGAAACAGGTGTCCAACAAGGTGACCCCCTGGGCCCCCTGCTCTTTGCACTGGTTCTACAGAAGATCTTAAATGCCATTGATGCTGATGATGACTGTATCCACATCCTATATCAAGCCTGGTACCTCGACAATGGAACCTTAGCTGGCAAGAAATCTGCTATCCTTCGTGCTCTTTCTCTGTTGGATTCTATTGGTCCATCCCTTGGCATTTTTATAAATATGTCCAAATGTGAGTTGTTTTGTAAAGGTGACACCAGTGAGTTTCCCCCGTCTATGAAGTCCTCGCATGTACCTCATCTTGACTTACTAGGAGCCCCTGTAGGGGACTAACTTTTCTGTGGAAAGTATGCAGCATCAAAGCGTTTGGAGGCCTTAAAGTTGTTATCCAGACTGGTAGAAGTAGGGGCATCGGACCCTCAGGTTGCTTTGATTCTGCTTCATTTGTGTGGAAGCTACTGTAAATTAATCCATTTGGCTAGAGCTACCCGCCAAGTTTAGTCTCAGAGGCACTTCAGCTGTTCAATGTTGAGGTTAGGCAGTGCTTTGCACAGAGTATAGCTGTAGAAGTTACGGATCGTGCATGGCAGCAGGCCCAACTGAATCTGAGTCACGGAGGTCTTGGGCTTCGCTCAGTTTCTCACCACTCCTCAGCTGCCTATATTGCTTCCCTTTGTGCTTCCGGATTTGGTGATGCACAGAATCCACACCTATCTCACACGGTTGATCTCTTCAACAAGCTTGTCTCCCCGTCTGAGGTAATCTCTGTGGATGCTATAACTACCTCACCTGTCCACCAAAGGGTACTGTCAAAGAAACTAGAGGTCCACTAGTTCTCTTTGTTGTTGGAAGCATCATCACCTGCCATCAAGGCTCGGCTGCTCTCTGTGTCAGCACCTCATGCTGCATCCAGGCTACTGGTCACACCTTCTCCTGGTCTCGACCTACACCTTGACCCTAATGAGCTGCAAATTTCCATCCAATGGTGGCTAGGGATAGACACAGCTAGAGGCTCCTCATGCTCTCTGTTTCCTGGCTTAGCTCTTGTCAACCGCCTTGGCAACCATGCTACTACCTGTAAATGGGGTGGTAGTGTCGTTACCCGCCACAACCATCTGCGTAACGTGATTGTTGAGTTTTGCCATCGTGCCCATCTTGGAGTGAGAGTAGAATCAGGCAGTGGCATTACACCAGACTTAAGCCGCATCCAGCCAGTGGATGTACTTGTCCTCAATTGGGAGAGAGGGAAACATACTGCCCTTGACATCACAGTGACCTCTCCCTTAATCATTTCCATCCTAACAACAGCAAGCTTGTCTGAAGGGGCTGCAGCGGAGGAGGCGGAGGTCAGGAAGCACAAAGCAAATGACCCAAAGTGTTCAGAGCTGGGTTGGGTGTGTATCCCACTTGCAGTAGAGACTTGTGGAAACTGAGGTAGGGAAGCCCAATCTACTTTCTCTCGCCTAGCTTCTCACCTGGCCATCATCACCTCTTCCCACAAAGGTAAGGTACTCACAGAGCTATACAGCAGGCTGAACTTCACCCTGGTTCGGGCTGTGGCTAGAGCCTTGTTGGCAAGATGTGCTCCCTCCCTTGGCCTCCAGGATATCGTTTGAATTTGTCTATGTAATGTGTTTTCCTAATTAACTATTATTATAAATCAGTGTTAATTATGATAAGTGTAATACACCTCCATCTTAGAATTTTATTACTTGACCCGTTGTATATTCTCTTACCAAATCAAATAGATGATGGTAATTACCACATAACAGCTTCCACCATAATAACTTCTAAGCAAGCAACGGTCTTAGAAGTTAATAACTCACTATCGAACCTAGGAACTTGAAATCAGTACTGCTCCACCGCATATCCAATCAAGTGTTACTTATTATTAGTTATTAAAATCAATTATCGTAAACGGCAATTTTGAATAACTTTGTTAATACAGGGCTTTATTTATGAGGGATTTGATAGTCACTTAACCGCTTATAATCTAATTCGATTTTTTGTATCTGCCTAACTACTGCAACATAAGTTAATGGAATCAAGCAGTTAATTAATTTCAATCCTGGGATTTAGAAACGTTGCGTTCTTTCACAAACAGCCATTGATCTTACCTTTTTAATGGTAGTTCTGTTGGCAGTTTCTAAAACCCTACAGCAATGTGTGATATCTTTGAAGCAAGCTTTGCGACTGGACGTCCGGGTCTCGTATTGAATTCGTTTACAAATTAATAAACATGTACATAGCCGGCGGAGCCACCAGCAACTGCCTAGGTAGACTTAAGACTTTTAGTCTGTAAAGTATCATTACCATCATTTTCTGAATTCAATGATTGAGAGGTTGGCTGTCGCGCTCATAGGGCTTCTACTTTTCTGATTCAGCCTCATAGCTGTCACGCTCATAGGCCTTTTTTTCTGGATCGGCCTCGTAGCAGTCGCGCTCATAGACCATCTTTTCTGGATTAGCCTAGCTCGTAGCTGACGCACTCATAGTCCTTTTCTGGATCAGCCTTGTAGCTGCCACCCTTCTTTTTGGGATTGGCCTCGGGATTGGCTTTTAATATATCGAGCTCGCGGTAACTATATTCATAAAGCGTAGGTGTGACTTACCGGCCAGGGTACGAGATGTTTTGCCCTATATACCAAATTAGGTTAGTAAAGAAAAAACCGGTTGTAAGCGGTTATTAAATTTTAAAAACCAGTCGGTTAATTAAGGTGATTGTTTTAAGTTGTTCGTTTTAACCATTAATTTATTGATTACTTATGCATAATCGATGGGACCAAAAGTTAAACCATCACAACCTCGGGGCCGGGCTTTGCCACATGGCAAGTAAGATGGTCTGCGGCGTACCCCTAAGTATGTTGCCTTGTTGCTAGTGTCCAGCAAAGTCACTCCTCTGGATAGTTTTTCAAGTTTTATCAAATTTTCCGTGAACTCCAAAGAGTTTCTAGCAAATGGTCTCCTTACGCATGGAGATGAATCTCTCCCCATTGTTCGTGTTTTGACTGCATTGCATGCTGCGTCATATATGTTAATCAGATTTTGTGAGTAACGAGATTGATGTTAATTGCGAGTCGTTACACTTGGCGTAGTCGTCATGTCGGAACCTAGCGCAAAGGAGGAGGAGATGGAGATAGATGGAACGGGTACAACTGCTGTAAAGATGAAGAGTTATGGCCGCCGCTGGTTTCGCCAGACGCGTTTTCTGGGGCGACGAGTTGGACAGACTGGATAGAACATTTTGAGGCAGTGGCGGTGTTAAACGACTGGGACGATGCGGCTAAGCTCCGTTGGTTGCCTGTCCGACTGTCAGGCAAAGCTCAGACGGCGTGGAAAAGGCTAAGTCCTGAAGTGAAAGCAGACTACGAGGCGGCGAAGGAAGCTCTGGAGAAACGCTTTGAGCCTGAGAGTAAGCGTTCATTGTATTTTGTCGAATTTCAGGCGAGGGGACGCAAGAAGGAGGAGACCTGGAGCGACTTCGCGGACAAGTTGCGGGTCTGGCAGATAAGGCGCTGCCTGAAATTGAGGATAAAGCAAAGGCATTGCTCTCTATTGAGCGTTTTCTCGGTGAGCTTACTAATCCCCAGGTTGCCTTTCACTCGAGTGGCTGCCGTCATGGTGGTACCGAATCCTGGGTCTGCGTCGCTTGCAGCAGCCCCTGAACAGGAAACTCTCCTGCAACTCCTCCAGTCGCTGTCTGTGCGGATGGAGAAGATGGAAAGGACAATGGAACGCGGCTCGCAACCCTCACGGCAACGAACTCGAGGAGACGAAGCAAGTGTACCACCTACATGTTTTAAGTGCGGTCAGGTGGGTCACTATGCCAGGGGTTGTGCAGCTAAGGGTGGCCGCAAGCAGCAGGAAAACTAGCAGCCCTCAGCACTAAGACCAGATGTGCGAGGGCGTAAATACAATGGTTCAATTGGATAGTACAAGTACATGTAGTTTTAGTCTATCTGCATGTAAATTCAGCTTGTTCACACTTTGTATCAGCCAGTGTGATGGAAACCCAGCAGGAGTTCATGGTAGACACTGGTGCAGCAGTTAGTCTCTTGAGTAGTAAAATCTGGAGTGCATTAGGTGGCGAAAAGATGTTGCAGCTGTCCCCGTGGGGTGGAAAACAGATTGTTGGTGTGGTTGGCAGTCCATTTACAGTGCTGGGAGTGTGTACACTAGATTTGAGATTCACAGACCTTGTAATCCAAGCTGACTTTGTGGTAGTTACTTTGTGGTAGTTGACTGTCTTGCAGTTGATTCCATCATTGGTCTCAATTTTCTTGAGAGGCAGGGCTGTGTTGTTGACTTACCTAACAAGCTTCTCCAGGTCAGGGTCTGTCATTTCCTTTGGTGCATGGCCAGGACACTGACGGCTCTCAGCAGGTTCCAGCAGATGTGGCCGTGGTAGACACTATCTATTCCCCCATTCAGTGCAATCCAGACTATGGCATCATGCAATCCAGTGATCGACCACAGGACTTGGCTGATAGAAGGCTCACGGGCTGACCTTCCGATTCTGATTGCTGGAGCATTGGTTACCTCAACACCTAAAAGTCAAGGAGGTTGTTATGTGCCTATTCTTATTGTCAACCCTTTACCCATGCACAGATGTCACCATATACAAGGGTACGCGGGTGGCAAAGGCAAGCCCAGTTGAAAGCATGATGGTAACCCCAGTTGGTGAAGTGCCCAGCAGCAGTTCAAATGTCCCTCATGTGTCACCCCAGAAACATATCATGCTGCAGAAAATGGTAGAAAGAAGTGCCTGTGACCTCACCACAAACGAGGAGGAGCTCTACAAGTTGCTGTTGGAATATGCAGATATTTTTGCGGAGTCGAGTGCTGAGCTGGGTGGTATAACCAAATCAAACACTCTATTGACACAGGTAATGAATACCCTATTCGGCAACCATGTAGACGAGTGCCATCAGCAAGGAGGGAGCAGGCTCGAGGCCTTATCAAGGACATGCTCCAGAAAAACATCATTCAACCCTCATCTAGTCGTGGGCTTCACCTGTAGTTCTGGTTGGGAAAAAAGACGGCTCCTTGAGATTTTGTGTATAGACTACCGCAAACTAAATGCTATCACCCGCAAGGATGCATATCCTCTTCCCAGGGTGGATGATTCATTGGAGGCTCTGAATGGTTCCAGATGGTTTTCCACCTTGGACTTACTGAGTGGGTATTGGCAAGTAGAAATTGACGAAAAGGACCCACCCAAGACAGCATTCACAACAGGAGATGGACTATTTGAATTCAGAGTGATGCTATTAGGATTATGCAACGCTCCAGCAGTTTTTCAGAGATTGATGGACCTCGTGCTGTCAGGGATTCGGTGGGAGCACTGCCTCGTCTACTAGATGATGTACATAGTCATTATGGGAAAAACATTCAAGAATCACCTTGCAGAACTTGAGAATAGTGCTGGGAAAGTTGAGGGGTGCAGGTCTCCGACTTAAACCAGCAAAGTGTTCCTTATTTCGTGAGAAAGTCAGCTTTCTGGGGCATTTCATCACGAGGTATGGTATTAGCACCGACCCTGATAAAATCGACACTTTGAGGAGTGGAGTGTTCCCACTTCAGCAAGAGAAGTGCAACAGTTCCTGGGACTCGTTGGATACTACCGTCGTTACATTCAAGATTTCTCGATGATCGCGACGCCCTCTACCGGCTGACTGATCGTGGCTGAGCTTTCGAATGCACCAGCGAATGTGATGCTGCATTCCAGGAGTTGAAGCAGAGGCTGATATCGGCACCAGTGCTCATCTTCCCTAATTTTGACAAACCTTTTCTCCTTGACACTGATGGCAGTGAGACAGGGGTTGGAGCGGTTCTGTCGCAGCTGAGTGGTCAGGAGTGCGTAGTGGCTTACGGCAGCCGTATACACTCAGTAAAGCAAAGCGAATGTACAATGTCACAAAGAAGGAATTGCTTGCTGTAGTCACCTTTGTGAAGCATTTCCGTCCTTATCTTCTAGGGCGACACTTCGTCCTTCGCACTGACCACAGTGCGCTGCAATGGATATACAGTATGAAAGAGCCTGAAGGACAGCTAGCGCGATGGTTGGAGCAACTTCAGGAATATGATTTCACCGAAAAGGGCGCAACCATTTAAATGCAGATGCGAGTGCGTGGGCCGACAGAAACGATTCGGCAGGTGCGTTTGCAGTTGTGCCAGTAAAGAGCAACCTTCAGCTGCTTCAGCAGCGAGATGAGGACATTGCACCCATTATCCAGGCTATTTCTTCCGGGAAGATCCTAAGTTCTAAGGACGCTGAGGGAAAAAGCAGGGAGTTCAACCAATTCATTCAGCAATGGGACCAGCTAGTTGTGGAAAATGGGGTTCTCTACAGACGGTATGAAGGCATTGACGAGGATACTTTCGTTCAGCTGGTGGCTCCGAGGGAGATAGGAGACTGAGGAAATTGTGCAGCAGTTGCATGAAGGCGCCTTTGGGGCCCATCTGAGTGAAATAAAACTCTATACCGGTTGAAGGAGAGATTCTACTGGCCTGGGCACTCGGATGACGTTAGAAAGTGGCGTAAAACTTGTGCTACCTGTGCAGCTAAGAAGAACCCGAGTAAGAGAGGCAAGGCCTCACTTCAGAATGTAATTGCAGGTTATCCGATGCAGATCATAGCTGTGGACATTGTTGGGCCTATCTCGCCATCAACGACAGGGAATGCGTATATATTGGTGGCTTCAGACTATTTCACGAAATGGGTTGAGGCTTACGAGTTACGACATTCCGAACCAAGAGGCGGTTACAGTGGCAACGAAGCTGGCGGATGAATTATTCTGTCGCTTCTCTGTACCCGAACAACTGCATTTTGACCAAGGCCGCCAATTTGAGTCGGGAGTCCTACAGGAGGTCTGTCGTCTGCTCAAGATCTACAAAAGTTGCATTACACCTTACCACCGACAATCAGACGGCCTTGTAGAACGTTTTAACAGGACCCTAATCAGCATGCTGGCTACCACTGTGCATGACAACCCAATAGACTGGGAGTCGCATCTTTAAAAGGTCTGTATGGCGTACAACACAAGTGTCCATTCCTCCAACGGATTCTCACCGTTCTACCTGATGTTCGGACGGCAGACCAAGCTACCTCTAGACATCGTATATGGCTCCGCTCCTACCGAGGCCGAGTTGCACCACCAATATGTGAGGAAATGGAAGCAAACACTTGGAACGTGCTTACAGTACTGCCCGTGAACATGTAGGCACTGCAGTTGAAAGAGCAAAAGAAACATACAATGGTAAGGTTCATGGGGATTCGTTTGAGGCAGGTGATCTAGTTTGGTTGAACAATCCATGCAGTAGTACCAAGAGGAGTATACCAAGGAAGCTGCATTGTCCTTGGAGTGGCCCGTTTAAAGTGGTAAAAAGGATATCGTCTGCAGTTTACAGAATTCAGGACCAGCGTACCTCGAGGTCTCGTCGTCGAATTGTCGTTCACTTTGATCGCTTAAAGTGCTGTCCTCTGGATATGCGGGTGGAGACTGCACCACTACCTTCGGTTTCGACACCTCATCCGTTAGTCGGTCAACAAACTGGTCCTGAACGGGCGTTGCCACCTGGTACGAACTTGAAGTATTTTGAGGATGAGGAACCTGAAGAGACGGAAATGGACAGATCGCGTGCACATGATCAAAGGACTGAACAAAATCTACCAGACCAGGAAGTAACTGTGACCAATCCAATGGCCGCAGAACGATGATCATAACGTTGCCGAGCAAAGTGAAGAGACATCAACCAATGAGCAGTCTTCACGGTACCCTAAGCGGATTCGACGTCCCCCAGACTTCTATGGTGCCCATTGCCACTACTGGTGAAACCACTCTTTTCAAAGAGGGGGAAAGTGTTATGACTAAATTGACCACGCATGCGCACGATGATCCATGTTGCGTCATATATGTTGGGTATTTAATTGGTATGCTGAAATGATATCAGATTTTGTGAGTAACGAGATGATATTAATTGCGAGTAGTTACTTTCGCTTTCGTCCACTTATTGTTTTCTCTCGCCCAGCATTATTGGTAGATGTAAGACGGTCGTGACGCCACTTGCAACTCCTAAATAAAATATCAACCGGTCGGTTGTGGTTGCTTAATATTTTAACAACCGGTTGAAGCGGTTATTTAGCGGAAATAGAACCGGTTGAGGCGGTTATTTAATTCTCGTGATCGGTTAACCGGTTAACCGGAGCTCCGGCACAACCGGTTTCAAGCCTTACTCACATACTCACGCACCAGAAATAATGCATACGCGCGCGCGCACACACACACACACACACACACACACACACACACACACACACACACACACACACACACACACACACACACACACACACACACTTTTACATGGTGTGTGTATGTGTGTGCATGATAAAAGTGCACAAGATGATTTAGAAAAAGCAAAGGCTCCAATATGTAGAAATACAAATTTAAATACAAAAGAGAAACATGTGTTTGTATGTGTGTGAACATAATTACAACAGCAAAGCATGGACGTTGGTGTGTGAATATGACTGACTTCCCATGGCAATAATATGTGTGTGTGTGTCTGTGTGTGTGTGTGTGTGACTGTATGTCTGTGTGTGTGCATGTGCATGAAGTTCACATGGCAACACCAGAGACATTTGTAACCAGATGTTTATGTTGGTTCTAAACCTGTTCATCATCTCTTAATCTAACTCCCTAACACCAAGGCTACCCAGGCCACAAAGGCCCAAATGTGTACTTGTTTGTTTATCTAGATGTAAGGATGGTAGGGGTGGGCTACAATGACTCAGTTTTCAGCAAAATTCCAGCTGCATTGCTTATATACTCACCCACCACTCCACCTGTGCAATTACTGAACATGTACAGGAGTTCTTGTTTATACATCAATGGCAGGCAGCACTCTTTGGTCTTCTACACTGACCTAACAACCTTACCTTGACAAGTGTCAAGTGTGGGCTAACCAAATGGTAACCTTGGTTCCAATCATGCTTAGCACCCGACTGGTTGGCTGTTGCCTGACCCCTTTTGGGCAAACAATTAACTGTGCCATGCACAATGGGAATTACACCAATTGCAAGCTAAGCATGAAAGAGCATTCTGACAGAATTAAATGACACCAATGCTCTGATCTGTGGTTGTGTGTGGATGTAGCTACAATTAAGGGGGTGCAATATTTGATATACAAGTAAAGAAAAACATTCTCTAACGAGAAAGTTGGTGGGATATAGGAATTGGAGGCAAAGGTGGTGTAAAAAGGAGGAAAACAAGGTTTTGAGAAAAGGGTAAATGAGACAAAAATCCTATATTTAGCACGTGTAAATGTAACAGAAAAGAAGTGCTAAATATAGGATTTACGGAGGGGAACAAGGTTTTGAGAAAAGGGTAAATGAGACAAAATTCCTATATTTAGCACGTGTAAATGTAACAGAAAAGAAGTGCTAAATATAGGATTTTTGTCTCATTTACCCTTTTCTCAAAACCTTGTTCCCCTCCTTTTTACACCACCTTTGCCTCCAATTCCTTTATCCCACCAACTTTCTCGTTAGAGAATGTTTTTCTTTACTTGTTTCCTCTATTTTTTCATTACGATTATTACTACTGGCAAGTTATCCCCCCCCCCCCCCCCCCCCCCCCCCCGCTTCAATTACCGTCAAGAGCAGACGCCCGCTTTTGTTTAGGATCACTGTAAGGAACGCGGGAGAATTCTAACTCGTCGTCTGCTCTCCTCTTTTGTTTGCACAATTCTAAATATACGTAAATGTCGCCATGGGAACGCTTCTATCTAACTCTAGGCATTACGTAATGATTACGTATGTCCGTTTAATCATATATCTGATACCAGAAGATGTCTTCCAAGAGATTCTAAAGCGATTGGTATAATTTGCGCTCTTTAAAACCATTCCTATCCCGAGTTATACTCACCCGAGAAGAAGAAGACGACGACGACGACGACGACGACGACGGAGAAGATTTGGCCTGGGGACGAGGTAAAACACGAACTTTTTGTTCTCTTAAAGCAAATAGTTTGAGGACTGGAATAAAGCATTAAAATGACCGTCTTTGCCTTCTGGTTCGATAGCAACAAAGAGCAACACTATCCGTTTCTCGGTACGCGAGTTATAGGCGGGTCGCGATTTTTTAATGATACTCACGACCCGGGTCAATTCCTATCGTAGTTCCTGATATCTAGCTGTGTGTACGCAGATGTCAAACACGAAGGTTGAATTTCTCTAGCTGTGAGTGTGCAGATGTCAAAAATGAAGGATTGCATTTCAGATTAAGCTAGCCCCAGACATCGTGCATGCTCTATAACGTTGCACATGCATACACATAAATCGATTGGAACTCAAGCAATTTGACCGAGCCAACACTACGTGCGCATATTAGTAGCCTACGTACCATGTTGCGCATGCTGATGGCAGCTGAATCCACGTACTACTACGAATCTTTAGCTTCTGTTCGCTATGTTGAAGAAGCCAAGAAGGGGAACAGAACCATATGTTTGGAAGAAGCGAAAACGCCGTACTTGTATAATCGTAGTACAGTGTATAGATGGGGAGCGATATATGGGCGGAGACATAGCTATTTAACAGGAAGTAATTGCATATTTCATGTCCTCGATGCCAGGTATGTGGCGCGAAACGACTGGGAAATATGCAATTACTATATTGACCCCTCTTGGCGATAAGTGGCTGGTAACTATCAATACATTTATTACATGTACATGGCATTGGCAACCGTTGTTATCCTCCATCTTGACGGGCAAATTTTCATACGACATCCCTAGCACGTGGCCATACTGACGACTTTTCTCTACAACGTTCTATCAATGACTAAAAACTACACTTCTACCTTGCATGGATGGACTCGATTTAGATCGCTATGTGAACAAGCTACAATGTCTGTATGGGAGGGTGGGTGAGTCAAACATGTCAACACTCGCAAGCGGCAACCTTTATCAGTTTCCCAGCACTGAATGGATTGATGACATTTTGTTATGGCCACCTGTGGACTTTCCAAGTTTGTGTGCATACTTTGTTGAGATACACACTGGAGAAGCTCAAGGCAAACAAAAGTCTTGAAGCTTACACTATTATCAGAGATTTATTGCCCTAAATGGTATGTGCATTGGGACATGGTTGGGTTCAAACCGTCATTTATCACAGCATAGGCATAGATGGCACACATTGCATCTTAAAAGCAAAGGTTAATCCATCACAGAAGTTTAATGATAAACCACCTGAGCCCTTGGTGGCAGTTGATCTGAATCAATTGTGACTGCACACTACACATGTATGGCTGGGTAAGATACATTCATTTTTATTGTACTATGTGACATTTTATATTACTGTATTTTAGCTTATGGCAAGTGTGCTCACATGTGGCTGCAGTGCTATTTAATGCTTCAGATTGGATATCAACAGCCAGATTCGCAAGCTTTTTCAAAGAAGGTAAGCAGCACTTTTATAAATGCAGTTTAAAAGATTAGCTATGAACAGGCAAAACCATAAACCCGGCATTCAAGAGATCAACTTTAAAAGACCCAAAGTCAAAGGAAATCACTGTTCTAATATTTCCACATCACAACATCATCCATTACCAATGTTGAATAGAACGGTTCAACCCACAAGGTATATCCAAGTGCACCCAGACTCTGTTCACTGTAACTCCTGGATATGAGCCAACATCTAAATCATCTCAACATAGAGATGTAGAAAGCAATCAACCTCCTCTAGAGCACACTCAATGCACATCACATGAACTTGTTAATTTGTCAGAGGCTGTGCATGAAACACTGGGAATAAAATATAGCTTGGTTAAAATCTCGAGAAGTGTACTAGAGAGCAATCCCATTCACTTTATGGTTTGGCTATCGACTTGGCCGCATTACAGTGTCAATGTTTGGTCAAATTGCCAAGCGTACGGAAAGGGTGTCTTTGGTGAAATCAATCATGCAGTACATTAGTGTAAACCCTAATACACCGTCTCTGTCGCTGAACTGGATCTGCTGGAACTCTAAAGAACCTTTCTCCTGATCCTTTATACCTTCTATTGGTACATCCACATGATTCTGGCATCGTTAACACAATACATTTGCCCGTCAAGATGGAGGATAGCAACGGTTGCCACGTAATAAATGTATTCATAGTGAATTTCATACCAGCCACTTATCGCCAAAAGGGGTCTATTCAGTTACATCCCCGTAACGGATAAACTAAAAATTAACGAACAGAACAAATCAATAGCGACAGGACCCTTGTACCCAGTTGTACGTATGTACCGATTTGGACGCTCCTCCTACCTGAAGATGTGGCCGTTTTGAACCCTATGGGGTATCGGTAACTACGAAGATACAAGACACTCGGGTATATTTTAACACTAAGTCCATTTAGATAAATATATACTATCATACATTGAGATAAATTTATACTATCATACATTGAGATAAATATGTACTATCATACACATGGCGCTATTCTCACATACGTGTATTGCATGGCATTAAATATATAATTATGCAGCCCGTTATTAATGAACCTGAAGAATGATTACATGTAGTGACCACCTCCCATTGCTAGACCACACTATTCTTCTTTTGCTTGTTATTACATGTACTTCACAACACCCTACATCACTCACTTCGTTCACATCAGCTCCTGCCTTTACAAGGATCTCCACCACAGCTGTATGACCATTTTGAGCTGCCCAATACAGTGGTGTCCTCTACAAATGGGAGGTGAGGGTAATAAAAGCAGTGCAATACACATGCATCAATGAGGTGACAACATGTGGAATTATACAATGCACTAATTGTTGTTCACATTCACATCAGATGGAACAAAATCTAGTGGCAATGAGCATGGAAACTACAAGCATAACTATGAATACATTTATTGCATGGCATTAAATATATAATTATGCAGCCTGTTATTAATGAACCTGAAGAATGATTACATGTAGTCACCACCTCCCATTGCTAGACCACACTATTCTTCTTTTGCTTGTTATTACATGTACTTCACAACACCCTACATCACTCACGTTGTTCACATCAGCTCCTGCCTTTACAAGGATCTCCACCACAGCTGTATGACCATTTTGAGCTGCCACATACAGTGGTGTGTCCTACATATGGGAGGTGAGGGTAATAAAAGCAGTGCAATACACATGCATCAATCAGATGACAACATGTGGAATTATACAATGCACTAATTGTTGTTCACATTCACATCAGATGGAACAAAATCTAGTGGCAATGAGCATGGAAACTACAAGCATGAGGACAAAACCAATTTTTTGGTCTCATTAATACTGCCAGACTATCATATCCTTACGATAGCAACTATTATTTCACAATCATATGTTCAATGAACAAAGATTTGGTTGCAGTAACAAGCTCCACGTTTGTTTTGAAGTAAACAAGTTCAGTTATTTAAAGATGCATTGAAATGCTTAGAATAGCATTAAGTGTATGATATTACTAACTGCCCTACTGTAGTATAAAAGGTTACATGCATGAATACAAAAACACTCCACATGAACTTACCTCCCCATACCCAACATAAACATGTACATACCTCCCTACTAATCATACACATGTACATACCTCCCCATACCAACATGCACATGTACATATCTCCCTATACCAATCATACACATGTACATATCTCCCAATACCCAACATACACATGTACATACCTCCCCATACTCAACATACACATGTTCATACCTCCCCATACTCAAAATACACATGTACATACCTCCCCATACTCAACATACACATGTACATACCTCCCCATTCCTAACATGCACATGTACATATCTTCCTATACCCAACATACACATTTACATACCTCCCCATACTCAACATACACATGTACATACCTCCCCATACCCAACAAATACATACATACCTCCCCATACTCAACATACACATGTACATACCTTCCCATACTCAACATACATACATACATACCTCTCCAAACATACACATGTACATACCTCCCCATACTCAATATATACATGTACATATCTCCCCATACTCAACATACACATGTACATACCTCCCCATTCCTAACATACACGTGTATATATCTCCCTATACCCAACATACACATGTACCACCCCATACTCAACATACAATGTACATACTTCCCCATACAAAACATACACATGTACATACCTCCCCATACTCAACATACACATGTACATACCTCCCCATACCCAACATACACATGTACATACCTCCTCATACTCAACATACACATGTTCATACCTCCCCATACTCAACATACAACGTACATACCTCCCCATACGCAACATACACATGTACATATATACCTCCCCATACCCAACATTCACACGTGCATACCTCCCCATACTCAACATACACATGTACATACCTCTTCATACTCATCATCCACACCAGCACCACGTAACCGGAGCCGCCGGACAGCTCTCACATCTCCAGTCCTGCATGCTTCAACTAGCTGTAGTGGACAAATGTACACATATGAAAATGAAGTACTATAACACATATCCTAACCATGATCATTTAAGCGTTCATATAATTGATGGTCACATCATATCTGCCCAGCACTTGACATGTACTAAGTTAGTAAGAAATACCAAATGCTATAATAATGAGAAGTTATACAAAAATTAATCAAACGACAGGAGTATAGTAGAAAAGCTATGGAAGAGGGACGAAAGTTTATTCTCTACTAGTTATCAATTCATTGGTTTTGTTACCTTGAATTATTTATGCATATCACGTGCTCAGGCGAAAGCGAGCTAGAAAATACAAAGTTGGGCTTTAATAGCGCTAACAGAGGCGGATACAGGGGGGGAGTCCTGGGTGTCCGGACAACCCCCCCCCCCCCCCCCCCCCCCCCCTTTCCAGCCGATCATGAATAATTTAACGTGAATTAAAGTACATATACGCAAAATCAACCTGGTTCAACCATATCTTCACCACATTAACCTCTTGACGACAAAGCGACAGAGGCTGATACGAGGGGGGGGGGGGGGGGGGGGGGGGGGCCTCAGACCTGATGATGAGTACAATTAACTATCAATACTATTAACGAATGCAATTAACAACATCCTACGTGATATAGCGCATCATCCCAAGCAAACGTGTTCACTCGCCTCATTGATTCGGCAAGTATCATTTAAAGCAGAAGGTAATTATGTAATGTGCTAAAAGATTTACGGATTACGCATACAGGAATCACGCACCTGTCATGACTTCAACCGCCCGATCGTGTACCTCGTAGGGCTACCCGGTATTTAATTCTAAGTTGCTAATTATAAACTATACGCTCAGCATTTGTCACAATTGAATGTGATGAATGCATGTGAAGCATTTATCAGCAAGCACACAGGAAAATGTTTCAATCTTGTATTCTGTATCAGTAAATGATATGTTGTAGTAAATGTGCATTTTATGGTTTCATTAGTTCAATCAAATGTGAAATGCCTCTCTCGACAGTTTCTACATTCCACTCCAATAGGTCATGAATTTAGGATACGCAGTTTATGAGTTGCACTGAGACCTACGCCGAACCCCCCCAACCATTATTGCCCCCATGTACTTTCCCCCCAGTTTAAGGCTGCAATATTGATAGGTAGTCTGTGTCGCCAAATGCGGGACTCCCAAAAGCTTCCCCTTCCCGCACCCTCCCCCTACTGATTATTCATGTCCGACACCCCCCTTACAGAATTCCTGTATCCGCCCCTGGCTAGGCCGACCATTGCAAGGTCAGGCTACGCCTAACTAAGCCATTACTACTAAGGTCATTAAATTCTTTAGGAAGTAAGAAGGCTTCGGCGTACTTTATTGGGTAGCCCAAATATGCCTACTAGTTATCTAAATTAGGCGCGCTTGCTAGCTGGAAGACTTAGGAGGTTATATTGGCCCCTTGCATGTAATTGCGATCAATTCAGCTTTCTAAATTCAACGAATAATACGGTTACGTGCATCTCCCATAAACTTGACAAACCAACGCATGAAATTTAATTTTCCACTCTCAGACTCTCACCTTTGATATTTTGTCTCTTATCCCAAGAAACCTCACAATGCAGTAATACATACCTGTTCTGCGAACATTCACTTTGATCAGTTATCCCGGACAAGAACGTCGTGGTACACAACCAAAAGTTTTATCTCGGTACAGGGGTGTACACAGCTCGCAACAGGCAGAGATAATATATAGAGGGATTGGAAACGAATCACGTGCGCCGTAGACTTTAGCAATTTTAGCGCGCCCTATCCTTGCACGCGTGAATCACTCCTTTGTTGACGGCGGAATTGTAGGCTTGAATTGAGTATTGAATGTCACAAGGTAATGAAACATACCTTCTCAAGTTTAAATAAAGTAATCGATAGACGATCCATTAGGATTCGTTGAATTCTAATAGATTCGATTTTGCGCCATTTATTAACCGAAAAGGCAAAAAAAATTGGCCATTTTTTTTACTTTGCGGGGAGAATCCGTCGGTCTAGATAAACTGTCCATGTCATTATTTGTGTATTTACTGCTCATCGTCTAGTATGTGTCCATCGCTATGGTGTTTGCGTATAGCATCTTCAGAAACCTCGCTGTGATGTTTTGTGTATCCTAGCTTACTCTCTGGGGGAGCCACGGCTTTTTGTTGCGATGGTGGCTGGTTTTAATATATATTATTATGGTAAAGCTATGTTGGTTGTGTACCCATCACATGTTTTAGGTAAACCACGTTCCAATTGTTCTGTAAAAAGGTGATGGGCGGAAGAAAATTGAAGCTTCGGCACGTTAAGAAAGCGCAGAAAAGGGAGAGTTTGGTCGTGGCAATTCCTCGCGCTCAACTATATGTACCTGTTACAGAAGGCCTAAACTTGTCCTTGCCTGTTCCAGAGGTTATATCTGTACAACCTTAAAATATGTCTGTTGCATAAATATTCTAAGTGCTATAGATGTGTTCGAACCGCTTGTAAGGATTCGTTCGAGGATTGCGCGCGTTAATTAGTGCCCCATATTATCTCTGCAACAGGATGTTAACGGGCTCAATTCGAGGTGTGTAAAACTACTCGGTACATGCCCGATGGGAAACGCGTCGATACAATATGTGAATATCGAGCCAGTAAGCATCCTGCTATGGGACCGTAAACGACCTGTAAACAAATAAATGAAATCCTTATACGGACTTCGCTACCGTTACTCCAATTACTGTGAATACAATGCTATCTTATTCAACAATACACATTAAGGCAATACAGAATTTGTGTCCAATCATGCACAAACACAAGCTTCTGACACTTATTCCCGCTCCACAATGCTGGCAACTTATGTTTGTTCAAATCTGCAGTGGCTTCCACATTCATGGATAATTGATACAAGAAGTTTCAACATTGTCAGTTAATGCTAGTTATCTTTTAACCATAGTTACATCTGCATGTAATGTTCTCCAAGCCTTCAAAGCTGAGTGAAATTATTGCTCAGTGTCAACTTGCATGATCTTCAACATGAACTTCCCACCCCAGAGCTATTGGAGAAGGACATGTGCAGATGGAAGTCTAAATACGGTACTGTGCCTGCTGATAAGCTTCCCAATTCGCCATCAGAAGCCATCAAGGAGTGTGAGGCACAGCGATGTCGTTCCTGAGGCGCCTGAAGACCTATGAGAGCCACAATGGGAAATGAACGGTTGGCATGCAAATTTGGCATTACTTCACACTCATTATGACAGCACATAGATATTAACAGGGTTATTGATGTGTATGCGCAGATGCATGAAGCTCTTTTACACTACAGGCAAAAAATGCTCCATAGATTTGCAGCTTGTGGCAGCTCTTTTTTCTCTCTCTTTCCCTCTGCTCATGATCACGACGTCCCATCAAGCGAGTCGCGTGTATTAATTAATTAACTTGCAAGCTACTGAATATCCTCCATGGACCTGAGGGCTGGGTACACAGCCAAAGGGACAACAAACTCGATCACACACATGCATGCAACATGCCCTCCATCTGACCCCCCGAGTTACATATTATTCATGTACATTTTAATAACATGGTTAAATTTACAATAACAATTAATCGGCCGGGTAGCTTTTAGCTTAGACACGGAAAATACATGTATCTGTGGCGTAGTTTCACGGTTGGTACTGATCTAATGACAGACTGCGTAAAGTATTCATGCATGCTCAAGCGGGCTTCAAGTCCGGCGGAGTGGTGCTTCTCAGCACCCTGCATACGGGCATGTACAGCTTTTTGAATTCTTGTGCTGTCCACAAAAAAAGTATACTTGACAGGTTGAAAAGTGGGCATTCGTAGTGGTTCATCAGTTGCTGTCCGTTAGGTAGCTGCTTTGGCAAGAAACCATTCACTAGGCAAAGGGTACGTCCTGATTTGAGTTTCACAGCTGCCCATACATGAACTGGAATGAAACATGAGTTCATGACATAAAATAGTACTATCGGAGTTTCGCTAGAAACCTCCATAGAGGATTTGACCACGACTATGAAATGAACTCATTAATAATACGCGACCCGTCTCTAACAAGACTCCCGACGATCGGATTGTTTAGCTTGTTATAGCAATCGAACTAGAAGTCAAAAATGAGCAGTTTCGTCTTTGTTTTATGTCACAGAACCGCGTGGTTAAAGAGAACAAAAGGGTACCGCCGCCCTCGTACCCAGTCCCAGAACATGGTCTCCTTTTCCTTCTTCGAGATAGGAACACTTTTTAACAATGAAAATTTCACCAATAGCTTCAGAATTACCACAGAATAAACTACATTACATACATGATAATCAAGTATTCAACTAGTCAACTATGTAGCTATGTATGAGTTAACCAACTAAGTAGAGGTCTGAGACTTTAGCACGGGGACCTGACTTTGCAAGAAATGCTCTGGCATTCGAGCGCACAAGGGAAAGGTAGTCTGGAATAAATGCTGTCCAGAGTGGTGAAAGTGAAGGAGTTAACCTGGACTGAAAGGTGGGAAGCAAGTTTCTTGAATGTGTTAGAGGCAAGTTGGCCCCAGGCCCCGAATGATTCAACAACAAGGGGTATGCAACTCCAGCCTAGTTCTTCACAAATCCCTGCCACATGTTATCAATTTGTATCTAGCTTGTTATCTTTGTCGTATGTCTATTAATAACAGCGCTAGCTTGTACCATTATTGATACAATGGAACCGTATATAAATATATCGTATATAGTCACAGGGAAAAAACGCGTCGAATCTTATTTGATTGTGAGAACGATTTTACAATTTATTTATTTGATTTACTTATGATTTGAAATCAAATTAAGATTTATTTAGATTCTAAATCACACGAATGATTTCGTGTTTGATTTTTTATCTGTTTTTGATTTCGCATAGATTTTTAATCCTTTGGCAAATCTAGTGTAGATTTTGAAACGATTTTCTACTTGATTAAGCTTGGAAAATGTGCTCCAAATCCTGTTTGATTATGCGCTGGATTTTTCACATGATTGGCTTCAGATTGGGAATCAATGAGTGATTTTAAGAAATCCAACAATACATATGATTTATTATACTATTATTAGTACATTTAGCCAGTCATTGTAGTTATGGCTTTCAACAATATACATGCAGCATACACAACAGTTCAACATAACTGCACACATTCATACATTGAAGTACATTGTTCAGTTACATCTCTGGTAGATTGGCAACATAATATGAAGATTTCTTCTCACCACGTACATTGAACATGTTGGTACAAAATAGTGTGATCTCCTGATAGAAACTATCATCAACTTTAACTTTAATCTTGCTGGGATGCAGCAATTCAATTGGCCAGTCAATAACGTCACCACGATCAATTGCTCTATAATACTCAAACATGTCCCTCCCTTATTTGGGTAAGTTCTTTCAAGTGTTTAAGTTCATTATACATTTCTGTCCACACTAGTAAGTTCTATTAAAGCCTTAGACATAAATGTTTCATCCATTGGTGTTAGAGGATCAGTATAACAGTTGAAACAGAACTGCTGTATATTTGTATTTCAATGTTTCTGTTACTGTTTGGAATGTCTGCAAGCACTCCATTCATACGCTCATACCCGAAACACCAGTACCCATGTGGGGGGCCATAATCAGCAACAACATCAGGAAGGTGCAGTGCTAGATGGTAGTTAACTGAAACCTTCCACTTTCCATAGACCTTCTCAAATAGTTTGTGATATTGGTAAAGCTTAGTACATATGTCATCTTGGAGTAATGACGGCTTGATAATAATCTCTACAATTTCACAGAGCAAACAGAGACACTGATACTGGCTCACAGGTAGCAGCCCTGCAAAGCAAGGCCTGGCATAAATACACAAAAAGTTTTTCCACTGTTGTGCAGTCATGCCAGGAAGATCATTCTCATCTTTAATGCCAGTGGGAATCCGTCCTACATCATATGGTACTTTGACATGTTTGAAGCGATCCTGGACCTGTAACTTCTTGTCTTTAGGTAGAGAAGAAAGGCACAGTTTGATTTCGTTGTGTGCCATACCCAATAAGAATGTGTGCATAGGGTCCGTTATAAACATTCGTACAATATCAAAGTATGGTAGCCTTATAAGTTCACTATACCGAACCCCATTCTTTTTTTGAATAGAAAGGGCTTCGGTTTTGGATTTGGCAAGCAGATATTCTTTGGATTGTAAAGATGCCTCCTCCTTTGTTCTGTTAGGTGCCATAATTGATGTCAAGTAACTCATGTTCCCTGATGACCCTCTCATTGAAGGTTCCCTCTCAGCTTTGAACTTGCATCATGAGCAACCATAATCTGCTTTGTGGCTAACAAACTGGGAGACTTTTCGTAATGCAGGCATATCTGCAGACTACGCAATAAGTGCAGCTTTTACAGTTTTGCCTTCAGGATGTAAAGGCAAGCCATCCCACAAGAGCAGCAAATCATCCACCAGTGGCTTAAGAAATGTGTTAACATTTCATTTTGGTTCTGTTGGCCCAGGTATTATGCCTAAAATCATTGTCCATCTTTCCTTAAATCTCTCTGCTCGTGGTAAGTTCAGCACTGTCATCATCAAAGCAGCCACTTTATATCAGATCATTTGAATGGCTTAAACCAATCAACATTCAACATTAAACCAATGTTATTTTGATTTGATAGAAATGGCACTGATGTGTCGAGAGGATTTTCAAGAAACTCCTTCCAAATTTCACCATCATACACATCTTGTTTTTCATCTGATGCTACTTCTCTGTTCTATGATGTAGCCAATAGCGTACGAAATGGTTCATCACTGAACATAGTTTTTAGCCAAACAGAGGGTGGCATAAAGTGAAATGCTTTGTGATAGGACCATTTCTTCTGGGCAAATGCTAAACTTCTGAATATCGTAGTCACAACCACATTTTTTCCCAAAATGTACTGCATTGCAATGTGCGACCCTTTGAGCTTCTTCCAGATTGTAAAGACAGTTACAAGTGTCATTAGCGCAAACAACATAAACTTTTTTCTCTATTTTAGGCAATGCAACCACTTTCTGTAATGCATGCTGTGACGTGGGAAATGCAGCATGTAAAGGATGTGTGGTAAGCTTCAGTACTACTGATATTAGGCTACAGATGCATGCAGTAACTGGTTGTGTCAATCTGAAAATTATACATATCCTTAAGAGCAAGGTACAAATCCATCTTAACATCATGGATGGAGATGTGATGTGTTGTAAGTTGCCTTGACTCTCATTACTACTTTTGGAAGGATTTACAGATTCAGAAATACTGGCCGAAGTTGCAGTGTCATCAACTGTCATGGTAATAATTTTTGTTTACTACGATATACTCACATCCCTTGAAGTAATTGTCGTTGGCATGTATAAAGAACAGATTCATCATCATTTTCACCACAATCTAATTGAAATGCATGATATGACATATACAGTATAATTGACATGAATAGTTCACGTATGCATGCAGCATATTTGAACACATATATATATATTGTCATTGCTCATTGTTATAAAATTACCTGCATGCTCACCTTCTTCAATCACTTCCTCATCTGTACAATCCATTGCACAGTCCCCAGCATATGTAGAGACATTTTCAGCATCAACCACACAGCCCATTCCTTAAAAAGTAAAGCAACTCATTCAGTGATGTATTCATTTTTTGTTCAATCCTCCTTGCATAGCATTAATCTGTACTATATTCAGTTGCTCAATCTTTAGTCCTACATTTTATATGAGCATGAACTTATATGTTGCAATGGCTAGCGCTCATTATGCTTGTCCTGCAGCTGAAAGAACCATACCTATATACATATACATGCTATTGTACCTGATTCTTCTGCCTCACACCAATTCTGTGGGATTTTTTCTAATCCAGTACCAGCAAATCATCTTCATTCTCTACATGAAAATTAATTACAAGCTAGGTTAGTAATTTGGTACGTTTCCAGTCATGTACCTGAATCTGAGCATATGTCCACATCATGTCTGCAGCCGTCATCCCCACATGATGCATTTGCCTGCAGTTGTGTTTTTGAACTACTTTCATTATCAACATCCAATACAAGTCCACTGTTGTCTAAAGAATGCATGCACGATAGAAGTGCAGTGATTATCAACACGCAAGCGCGCTCATAAAACTTTACGATCAGCAATCACAGAAGTGCTTGAATTAGAATCCACCGTTGCGTTAGCACATGCAGTTGTCGATGCTGTTTCTGGTACTGTAGCCTCACTTTCCACACCGTAAATCATCCGATGTCTTCGTACAGTCGAGTACGAAAAGGTATACCGTCGCTTGCACCTTGCACAATCGCACGAGTTTTTCTTAGGCATTTTGCTTGGGTATCACATTGAAAAAGGCGGGATTGGAAGCTCATTAAATGTGCATTTATGCATTGTGAAACGTGACTGACACTTGTATGCTGACTCATAGTTTTTGCAACGCATGCACGTGTGCAATGTCTACCCAACAGTTACGAAAGTCGGCTGGAGATTGGTCTGCATGAAGGACGCAAGTAAGGGAATTGGAAGATAGGCTCGCCTTGCTCGAGAACGTCGTCGACGGTATTGATGAGATCGATAAGACCGTGAATGAACTCAAAACTACAATGAGGGATTGTACATGTAAGCTAGTTGTTTTTAAAGCGGTATACATAGACGAATTCATGCTTTTTATAGTCTGCGCATCTAACTCGGATCGCGGGCGAAGTGACTCACCTCGAGCGAAAGACGTTAGTTTATGCCGGCAATGAGCTGACATGCACATACGCATCTTCTGCGTTCTTGTGCAGACAATTTTACAGGACGCGTTCCACGAGAACAGTGATGAATTGGCAGAGGTGCTGCCCTCATGTGTGTGGTCAGACGTGAGTACTACGTTAAAGTCCAAGCTTCTTGAGTCAGTGCGGGGCCACCTCAGGCACAGCAAGTACACTGTACCACCTGAGAAGAAGATCATGAAAAGAGTTAAGGTGTGTCAAGTTTAGTAAATAGATTATGATTATGCTGATTTATTATTATTATTATTTATTATATATATAGGGACTACTATTCTAACAGATGATCTACTGTCCTTATGAAGGCCGACACTTCCAAAGTAAGAAAACGCCGCTCTGAGTTAAAAAGAAGCCGATTGACTCACGTAAGTTATATTCAGTGGTTTTTTGATACATGATATAAAATGAAATTCCTCTCACTGCGCGGAAGTATACCGTATACAGAGTAGCGCAGACACTGGATACTAAGTCATATACGGATATGTATGCAGAAACCCTAGTATCCGGACACATATGGGGACTCGTATGTGAGAAGTCTAGTATGAGGAGCAGAATGCTGTGCAGTATTTAGAGGGGCCGTATACGGAGCAGTAAGAAGGGGAAATGCGGATCGATTTAACAAGTGGAATACGTATGCCTGTATAAGCTTCTTGTGTAGATTCATAAAGACGCAACGCGCTTGTCTGCGGACAGCTGTGATGGAGCTACTGTAGCTTTAATCCTTGGTGGCTTGGTCAGCAGGCATCACTCATAATAATCTTTTTTTAAAAAATTATTATCTGTATCACATGACTAGCACTTAGTTTAATATAGACCGCAAAGGGGAAGCCGAGGGGGAAGCACTTTGGAGTTTGGAGGGGTTAGTCAATTCTATCTAACAGCATGCATGGAGTACTTCCCCGTAGCATGCATGCCGATGGGGTAATTTGCCTTTCAGATATAGCAGAGAAATGCCAGAGATTATATAGCCGCGGCACGCACCTATTCCCGAACTAAAACGATGTCTCATAACAGGTTGCTGGACGCGGAAATGGGAACTATTAACACATAGGAGATGGTTGATTTGCGGGTTAGATGTTTATTATAATATAAAACTTTTTGAACACACACGTACATACACTCGCACGCATTCACACACATGCATGTGCACACACAACACACGCGCACATGTAGCACACATACTCGGATCATGTATACACTGACAGTCTTTCGTATCTGCTCAGATAAACTTTAAGGTGCAACCATTGTGTGCTATGGGTATGTGTACTGTCTGTTACATGTACGTGTGTATTCTCTCCACACATGGCAGCCTCGTTAGATATTGATGACCCCACATCAGAGATGGAATTGATTCAGGTTATAATACACACTTCATTCAACACACAAATCATGATGGACACAACTGACAGTCAGTTGCTCAGTTGCATGTGCATTTGTATTTTCTCTATCCTAGAAAACATGCTTTTCATACACGCCAGGCATATTCAAAGGTGAGTTGAATTTAAAACATGGGTGAACAAGGTATTATTGACAGAAGTACAAATGGTAGATGGGATGGGCATAACTCTGCCAGGTCTATGAAGAAGTGCTCTAAGCTTACCCATTGCGATCTGGTCTGGGAGCAAAGCTGAGAAGTTTTGCTTTTCAAGTAAGACTAATACTTCTTAATCCTGCTTGGCCGGGGGCAGCAGGAGACTGGGGGGCGGGGGGGGGGGGGGGTGGGATGTGCCACTGGGATGGTTTTTTAAAAATAAACTCTAGTCTTTATGGATGCTTCTTTTTGGAAGGTGTAATTTGAGTCATATGATCAGTTTATGCAGACCCTGGAACAATTGAGCTGCTGATAAGAGCAGATAGAGCACCTCACAGCTGCAACCAATGGACTTTTGTTGACTTCATTTTATTAGAATGCTGAATTGCTTTGTATTTTCCTGTTCCAAACTGTTATTTGAGGAATCCTATGGCTGTCTCAATCACTCACAAACCACACACACACACACACACACACACACACACACACACACACACACACACACACACACACTATGCACACCTAATCATATTCATACTTACCTCAAACCTTAGAAACACAGCTGCAACTACATGTCAATAAGCCATATATGGAACAATCTGGAAGCATATAAGCACATTCATTAGTACAGGTTTCTGTTCTGATCTGGAATGAGACTGTGGCTCAAAATTCTTTACATTTTTCTGGCACAATGGAAGCTCGGAGAATCGAACGTACAGAGGCCAATGCTATGATTCTCTTACCACTTCATTATAATAAGAAAAAAACTGTATGTGCCCCCTATTTCCCCACCCCCGCCCACTCCATCTTTACACATGACTATGCTCAGTTTGTATACACACAACAATACCTCAAACTTCTCACAACAAATACTTGTAGTGGACTGCAAAAATTAAATATCGATGTATCATTACTAAAAAAACCAAATATTTAGGGGACATAGGATTATCAATAGGTACTATTAAAGGATCTCACACTTTTAGTTATATATTATGATACATGCCTATGAATTGTAATATGATTTTATGTATATTATTATAATCTGAACAGAACGACCAAAGTATTCTGTGCCTTTAAAACATTCGTTACTGTAGTGTAGTATATATAACGACGGCGCACGCGCTCACGTAGACAGTGACAGAGGTACGCTACACAATTACAACTACACGAAAACGTGGCAAGACTGAAACACACGTGACACAAGGGCATACATATAGGATTGGGTAATACGAGGTCTTGATACTGGATCAACCAGTTCTGGTGGTTGATCGGAAGATAACGTAGTTCCGTTTTGCGGTACATTACACCTCTCCCTCCTTAAATTCCATAGAAGTCTGTCTGAACTCTGTGACGTGATGAACGGCGAAGTGGAATTGGAGGGTCTGAGCGATTGTCCCCGACCACATCTTGAGTGTTCGGCAACGTTCCGTCTTCACTACTCAAGGTACCTGGAGTTTCAATAGCCGCTGAACTTGTTTCAGGCATTGTCACCCTCTCTGGACGTGATGCATTATTGGCCTGGACTGTAGCTGGAAGTTGCACAATAGGAGCTCCTCCCTCCGAAGAAAATGAAAAGTCTGGAAATATTTCTATGGGGTCTGACGTCGCCATCACCGCTGAACTCTTCTCATGCTCAGTGTTTACGGCCTCTTCAGACGCTTGGCTCGTAGTAACATCAAGACGATTCCTAACATGATCAAAATGGCGACGCCAGATCCTTCCGTCCTCTAGTTCAACCGTCACCGATAATGGACCAATCCAACTGCGGACCACACCTGGAAGACAAAGTGGGGTGCCTCTGAAATTTCTGACGTACACATGGTCACCTACATAGAATGTGCGAGGTCTGGAGTGCCGGTCGTGGTTTGCTTTCTGTTGAGACTGGCTCTGCGCAACCTTGTCTATTAGGTCAGGATCAGGGCGCAAACCGTCGAGTGAGGAGCGGGGCTTGCGTCCGAGCAACAATTCAGCGGGGCTCCGACCGGTGGTTGAATGAGGGGTAATGCGGTACGCAAATAGGAACCGCGCCAGTCGAGTTTCCAGGTCTCCGGTCGATTTCGTGAGGGCTTCTTTGAACGTCTGGACACTGCGTTCTGCTAGGCCATTGCTGGATGGATGATAAGGGGCGGTTCTCGAGTGTTTTATGCCATTGCACAAGGTAAAAGACTTGAATTCGTCACTGCAGAAAGCGCTGCCATTATCTGAAACCAGTTGTTCGGGAATACCGTGATTTGCGAAAATCAGGGTTGCCGAAGGCCGGCCGACCTTTCAGGCCGACCTTTCAGGCCGGACTTTCTGGCCTGACCTTCAGGCCGGAACCCGGCCTGAAAGGCCACTTATTAATGATGTAATTAGATTATTAATTAATATTATCACAAGATTATATACGATCACTGTGAATTAATCAGTCACACGATATGCAGCAAACATCAGTAAGTTGCGCAGATGTCCAGACGTAACTATTCTAACTGTACAGGACCCATGCATTGTGCTTAAGCATTATGCACGCCTCCAGTCGCAGGGGAAGAAGATTCCATCTTTGACGCTGTAGAATAAGCTTGGCTCTAGAAAATACCACCTCAGGTGGTGCAGATGAGGCCAAGTACTTTCTTGCAAGCTTAGAAATTCTTGGAAAACCCGAGTCGAGTCGTGCAATTTCCACCATGCAAGCGAATCAATACATAGATAGTACTATCTATATGATCTATAGGGGAAGTATAGCATTCACTTGTCGTGTTTCGGGAACTGAAAGCCAAGCATCAAACGCATCCTTAACTTCTCTATGTATATAGGTCGTTCGACAAAGGGCTTGTGGCAGTGGTTGCACCAAGCTTTGTCAGCAAACCCTTCATATCCTCTCTTTTCATGACATTTGTACAATTTGAAATGTGCCCACACCACGGAGGGTTATTGGCGTCGTTGCGGGTACCTGATAAGCTCATCAGTGTTATAAACCCAGCGGTCTGGGTTTATAGGAGACACAAGCTTATGGGATATATCTGCTACAGAGGAGCCACCAGTCCCACCACAATCTCCTGAAGCTGTATTCATAGCGCTAGTGACGGCGCTAACGAATGAATAAACGTCACGCGCGTCACGTGTACTTGTCTTATATATAATATTTAATAATTTTAACATGAAATTTAATAACTGTATCTTTCGGGTCGACCTTTCAGGCCACGGGCCGGAGACCTGGCCTGACCTTCAGGTCTCAGGCCGGACCCTGGCCTGACTTTCGGCAACCCTGGCGAAAATACCCCGAAGAAACTTGATTGCCTGTTGAGAGGAACAAGTGGAAACTATAGCTACTTCCAACCACTTGGAGTAAGCGTCAACTAAAACGACGAACATTTTACCAAGGAAAGGACCGGCAAAGTCGATGTGAAGACGCGACCATGGGCGAGCGGGGAACTCCCAAGGGTGAAGTGGGACAACTGGCGGAGACTTCCTGTTGACCTGACAAGCATTGCAAGTTTTAACCTTGGCTTCCAGGTCGCTATCTATGCCGGGCCACCAAACAATGCCTCTTGCTAGTCCCTTCATACGCACTATTCCCGGGTGGGCCTCGTGTAGGATTTGGAGGACTGCCTCTCTGCCTGCTTGCGGCACGATGATTCGACTTCCTAAGAGCACGCATCCATCATTCACACTCAGCTCCAGTTTCCTAGAAATATACGGACGAAACTCCCGTTCCTGCGCAAGAGACCTCCAGTCCCCTTGGGCCCTGCATCTCTGACTCGAGACAGAATAGTGTCCCTGTCCGTCCAGGTTTTGATATCAGCTGCGGAGATCGAAGAACCGCAATTGTCCAATGCTTCGACCATCAATACAATCTCGCTAGGCTCAGCGGCATCTGGGCAACGTTCATCCAGGGGTAGCCTGCTCAAAGCATCTGCATTGCCTAACTGTTTTCCGGCCCTGAACTTGATACGATAACGGTAAGCGCTGAGTGTGAGAGCCCATCTTTGAATGCGTGCAGATGCCATGGGGGGTACGCTGCGGTTTTCTGCATGAGAAGAGATACTGGAGTGGCTTATGGTCGGAGAGAATGGTAAACTCGCGACCAAGAAGAAATTGATGAAATTTAGACACTCCAAATACAACGGCTAGACCCTCTTTTTCAAGTTGGGCGTACTTCTTCTCGGCTGGAGACAAGGTGCGCGAGGCATACGCTATGGGTCTATCTGATCCATCATCCCACTCGTGGGATAGCACGGCGCCAACCCCATAAGGCGAAGCGTCACATGAGAGCAGTAACTTCCTTTGAGGATCAAAATGTGTTAAGACTTGTGCTGAAACCAGGAGCTGTTTAGCTTGCAGAAACGCCGATTGTTGTTCCTCTCCCCAAGACCAAGCTTTTCTCTTTTCGAGAAGACTGTACAGGGGTGACAGTGTGCTTGCCAGGTTGGGAAGGAATTTAGCGTAGTACGTCAGAAGACCCAAGAAGGACCTAAGTTGACAAACATCCTGTGGCACCGGGGCATTCACGATGGCTCGCCGTTTTTCCTCGGTTGGGCGGACACCGTCTGCTGAAATAACGTGGCCCAAGTACTCGACGGAAGGGACCATGAACACACACTTTGACAATTTGAGTTTGAAACCTGATTGTTGAAGGCGAAACAAGACTGCTTCCAAAGTTCGAAGGTGTTCTCCTTCCGATGCACCCGACACTAATACATGCATCGTCAATGTAAACACACACGTTAGCTATGTCCCTTAGCAACGTCTCCATGGTCCGCTGGAAGATAGCCGGGGCAGATGAGACTCCAAAGGGAAGACGGTTATACTGATACAAGCCTCTTTGGGTAGAGATGGTCACGAAACGCTTGGAGTCATCATCGAGCTCAAGCTGCTGGAAGGCGTTTGAGAGGTCGAGTTTTGAAAATATCTTCCCATTGTTGATGGAAGCCAGCAAATCCTCGATGCGAGGAAGCGGGTAAGACTCTGTGCAAGCCGCGGCGTTGACAGTGAGCTTGTAGTCGCCACATATACGTACACTACCATCACCCTTGACCACAGGAACTATGGGCGCAGCCCAATCCGAAAATTGCACCGGTTGAATAACACCTGCCTTCTGGAGCCTGTCCAACTCTGCTTCAACCCGCTCACGCAAGGCAAATGGTACCGAACGAGGTTTAAAGAAGCGTGGCCGAAATGAACTGTCTACGTGCAGTTTAACTTTTACACCCTTGACAAGGCCCAACTCGTCTCGGAACAACTCTGGATACTTAGATAAGACACCCTGGAGATTGCAAGACGTTTCAATACGTAGGACGTTCAACTTGTCCAATGTGACGCTAAGTACTTGCAACCAGTCACGACCTAAGAGCGATGGACCCTCGCCTCTAACTACCAGTAGAGTTAACAGACGTTTTTGTTCAAGATATTTGACAACAACAGAAATCTGACCAACGACAGGAAGCTTCTCGCCCGAGTACGTGCGTAATGACACGTCAGCATGTTGCAGGGAAGGTTTGTTTTCACCCGACCATAGGCTGTTGTACGTGGACTCGCTAATTAACGACACCGCAGCACCAGTGTCGACCTCCATCAACAGATCTACGTCACTAACGTTCACTGCGATCAAAAAGGGAGAACTGCTTGAGTCCCTGGCCAGAACATGTCCAGAAATTTCGGACATCCATAGACGTCTGTACATTGAAAAGTCATGTAAAGTATTTGATTTTTTTCAAACATGAACGCAGTAGGGTTATTGTTTTAAAAATAATAAACGCATTTTTTTATTTTTCACTTTCATTTTCCGAGCAGAAGAATCAACAACAAAATTAATTACTTTTGCTGATTACGTAATAATCTTATTTAGAACCAATAATGATTAATAACATGTCAATGGTGGGCGCGCCCGCATATAGTTATAAGTGCTGGTGCGTGTGTGAGTAGGAGGAGCGTGTCATTTCTAAATGCTCGCAATTTGCCTTTGGTTCGAGACGTTTGAATATTTCTTTCATCGGCGTACTACATCGACGAAGATGCACTCGGCGTGTATCAACCTGTTTTCTACGACTGCGTATTAAAGTTAACGGTCCGTTGCTATATCTTCACACGATTGCGCATGACAAGTACACCACGCGTGCGCACATAAACATTCGCACATACGATCAGCTCTTTTTCCTGGGTGTAGGCCTATATTAGGAAGAATCTCTTTTAAAAATCTCTTTTAATAGCTGATGCATATTAACTGATTGAGTTGGTCTGTACCCTGGGTTAAATATCTCTAGCCGCTAATCATGTGTGTGTGTGTGTGTGTGTGTGTGTGTGTGTGTGTGTGTGTGTGTGTGCTCTTTTTCCTGGGATGTATATTAGGTGAATCTCTTTATGTAACCAGTTGGGTTGGTCTGTGCCCTAGGCAAGGAGTTAAATATCTCTAGATGCTAGTCAGTTGTGTCATCTGGTTGTGGTCTGTACCCTAGGCAAGAATGTGTGTTTGTGTGTGTGTGTGTGTGTGGTGTGTATGTGTGTATGTGTGTGTGCTCTTTTTCCTGGGATGTATATTGAGGAGAATCTCTTTATGTAACCAGTTGGGTTGGTCTGTGCCCTAGGCAAGGAGTTAAGTATCTCTAGACGCTAGTCAGTTGTGTCATCTGGTTGTGGTCTGTACCCTAGGCAAAAATGTGTGTTTGTGTGTGTGTGGTGTGTGTGTGTGTGTGTGGTGTATGTGTGTATGTGTGTGTGCTCTTTTTCCTAGGATGTAGGATGTATATTAGGAGAATCTCTTACGTAGCGGACAATAAAGGTGTGGGTTGTTAGCTGTGTTTATTTACCTCTTCACATTCTTGGAAAGTACAGCACATCCACAGCGCTCTTTTTTGTCGCATATGTTACTTACCCTCTCATACTCCTGGAAAGTACACCACACCCACAACGCTCTTATTTGTTGTCCTGTGGGCGTGGTAAAATTCCAATAGTGCAAAGGGTACGGGTCAAGCCCTGAGTGCTACATGTATGTACTTTAAAAAAAAAAGTTTCTTAAGCTTGAACTTCTGTTTTGTTAATATTGTATTCATATCCCAAGCTATGTGTACATATTGTGGTTGTGTATTTGTCTGTTGCAGCTGCCTTTATCTGATTATGTATATGTGTGCTGAGGTCTCTATTTCTTATTACAAAGTACATACTGGTAGTATCCAGGTGATGAAGAGAGGCTTACTGTGACCACCCAAGTATTCTACTGACACCTGCTGTGTTCTCTTGAGGGTGGTGGATGGTTGTGAGTTCCATCTCTAAGCACTAGTGTATGTCCCAATCCCCTCCTCCCCTCTGACGGACTTGGTGCAGGGATGACATGTGAGGCACTCTCTGCCTTTCATAGGGGAGGAGGGGGTGGGACTAAGCCCTTCTGTGGGTAGGAGGGGGTTAGGGCATATAGAGAGAAGTGTAGAGACAGTAAGCTTTCAAAGGATACTACTACATGTACCCACCATTTTCCCTACCCCTAAATGTATGATCAGATGTTGTGTGAGCTCAAAGTTGAACACTTGTATGTGCTAATGTAATCCCATGATTCGCACTTCATAAGGATTCTGTTCTAGAACATTCGAATAGCCCACTATATATGTGTGTTATGTGCACGTGTTCTGCACTGTATATACCTGTGTGTTCACTCCGATTCATTCTAATATAAAAATCCTTACGAGTTTCGGGGCTAGAAACACGACATCAGATGATAAGGGTAATGTGATTGTAATGAATAGAATGAGGTCACGTTAGCAGCTGCCTGGGAGTTCACCTTTGACTGCTAGTCTGAGAAAACACTTTGGTTAAAATGGAGTTCAGAAGTACCTTTGACAATCATGCTTAAATGCTTTATATTTACATTTGTGAAGCATCTTGCATTGATTTTATCATGAGAGCTGTTGAATGTGTTCGACCTCTACACACTGTGTGCTTGTGTGTGTGTACCTGTGTGTATGTGTCTGTGTGTGTGTGTTGCTTGCTTGCCTGTACCTTATGTACTGGCCATCGTACTGTCACCTGCTGTACATGCATGACCAGTGACAGTAGCCAAACTGGTTTGACTAAAACAGCACCCAGGTCCCCTGATTGCTCAGATTGGAAACCTCAGAATACATTGAGGGTCATGAGGAAAATTGCCCCTGTGCATGTTATATGCCCGGCCAGTTCATTAACCCTCTTCTTCTCATTCAATAGATTATCGTCCACTATGGCAATAAAGAAATGAGAAATCTTGTGCAGCTGTCATTATATGAACATTTTCATTGTGAAACTGTAGCGCCATTCTTATTGCACACTTATTTATACAGTTGTATGGTCATTGATTAAAGTTGTTATTGATATCTTTAAAAGGCACACCTACAGACAAGTTACAGTGTCGTAGAGGCATGTGGCTTTATGAGCTAGGTTACACAGGCAGATCATTTCTGGAACAGATCAGTTAAACTCAATAACCATTTGTTTTTGCACCTTGTACTAATATGGGTCCTGATTATTATTATGATATGATGCAATGTTAATTCATCCTTTTTGTAAACTTATACAATTCATAACTTATATCACCCACATGCACTTCATTCAGTAGTTCCACTGGCTCACTATTCCACAGTGCAATACAAAACCTTTGTACACTCATGTGGCAGTAACACTAGGCTATGGTTCCTAGTTTCTTACTTCATGTGTAGATTATACACTATCACTTTCAACAGCTAGTTATGAATACACATACACACCACCCAGACACAGAGCTGAAGAAACAATACAAGTGCTCTTTTAACATTGATGCATGGTTGCATGTAGATTACATACATGTACATGCGCCTGTCTTTCTACTTAGCACTGTTCATCAATGTTCATAGCATAGAAAAGATATGATGTAGGTCTCTTCACAGATCAATAGCATGAAGGCTGGTGATCACAACTCACATACACAATGGCAAAGGTGTACTTCCAGTTGCCAGGAACAATCTCCCCCCCTAGCCCCCAGGGATGGGAAAAGTTTACATAAAACCAACCCTCCTAATTAAGTAGGCGGTACATATGAAACCACAAAGACCTGAGTTACTTCTTGTGTACCAACTCTTTGCCCTTTTACAATACATTCATTACATAAACATACAAACTTGTGACAACACCATAAATGTACATAACCAAATACAAATGTCACATAGTCTGCATTTCAGTAGGCATTATATGACCACACAAAGTTTTCCATTTGAGATTGTCACCTGGAGGGTGGCTAGCAGTCCATGTACGCCACACTGTTCATCAAGGGGAGTCCAATCCCTGGTAGTCCCACTGAGCATGGAACCTGAGCTGCTGGCAGACCACCTGGGTATGCACACTTCACTAACACTCAAGAGGAGTTTTTTTCAACTGACCAGATTGGGAGCGTACAATACCAGTGAGGGGATAACAATCTGCCAGGATATGACAACATGATGCAATGGGAAGGAAGGGACAGTGGAGGGGACAGTGATGGGAAAAGGGGATAGTGGTGGGAAGAAGGGGGCAGTGATGGGAAGAAGGGGGCAGTGATGGGAAGAAGGGGGCAGTGATGACAGTGGTGGAGAGGAGGGGAAGGAGGGAGCAGTGACGTCAATGAGGAGACAGTAGTGGGAAGGATAGGGCAGTGATGTAAAGGAGGGGGCAGTGATGACAGTGGTGGGGAGGAGGGGAAGGAGGAAACAGTTGAGGGGACAGAGAGGGCAGTGACCAGAAGAAGGGGGCAGTGATGGGAAGAAGGGGACAATGGTGGGAAGGAGGGGACATTGGAGGAGAGGACAGAGTTGGGAAGAACGGGACGTGATGGGGGAGGGGACAATGAGGGGAGGAGGGGACAGTGATGGGAAGGTGTGGGTGGGAAGGAGGGGCAGTGATGGGAAGGTGTGGGTGGGAAGGAGGGGCAGTGATGGGAAGGAGGGGGCAGTGATGGGAAGGAGGGGGCAGTGATGGGAAGGAGGGGGCAGTGATGGGAAGGAGGGGGCAGTGATGGGAAGGAGGGGGCAGTGATGGGAAGGAGGGGGCAGTGATGGGAAGGAGGGGGCAGTGATGGGAAGGAGGGGGCAGTGATGGGAAGGAGGGGGCAGTGATGAGAAGGAGGGGGCAGTGATGGGAAGGAGGGGGCAGTGATGGGAAGGAGGGGGCAGTGATGGGAAGGAGGGGGCAGTGATGGGAAGGAGGGGGGCAGTGATGGGAAGGAGGGGGCAGTGATGGGAAGGAGGGGACATTGGAGGAGGGGACAGTGGGGGGAAGGAGGGAGAATGATGAGGAGGGGACAGTGATTGGAAGGTGACAGTGAGGGGAGGAGGGGATAGTGATGGGAAGGTGGGGGTGGGAAGGAGGGGCAGTGATGGGAAGGAGGGGTAGTGATGGGAAGGAGGGGACAGTGATGGAAAGTAGGGGGACAGTGATAGAAGGAGAGGACAGAGATGGGAAGGAGGGGACAGAGAGGGGAGGAGGGGAGAATGATAGGTAGAAGGGGACAGTGATGGGGAGAGGGGACAGTGGTGGGAAGAACGAGGCAGTGATGGGGAGGAAGGGACAGTGATGGGAAGGAAGGGACAGTGATGGGAGAAGACAAAAAGTGATGGGGGTCAACAGTTACATGGCATCATCCTATTGGCTCAAGCAGTAGCGGATTGGGGAGATGCTGCCATAGATAATAGCTTTCTCTGTAACTAGGTAGGGGGTCTGGAAGGTCGCTGTTGGCTCCTAGTAACCCGGACGAGGAGATCGCGCGCTCCTAGATCCGCCACTGCAGAGGGAGCCAAAAAGAACACATCCAAAGTTACGTAGCCATAAGTCAGATCACACGTGATTATCATTGGGCACTGTCCTTATAAGGCTCGTCCCTGTCGCGCATATTATCGTATATACCACTTTGTGATTGTCCGCTTCGAATTCTATATAGAACGAATACATTTACAAATGTGGATATATGCACCCATGCATAGGGAAAAGTAGCAAAAGAAGAGGAACGCTAATTTCCCAGCTGTCATACTCATAGCGCCACCACGTGGTCGAATATACAAAGCTCTAGGCCTATAGTGGCCTTACTAATACACTTAGCCTTACTTATACACTTAGCCTTCAGTGATGCCTTAGTTTTTCAGAAAGCAAACACACGTAGTTACGTATACTGTTTATCGAATAGTGTTTGACAGACCACAAACTTCAAACGGCTTAGTATAGATCCAAAAACATGCGCTCTTAAATAGTTCCAAACAAAGAACATACCCAATTTGCGCGCTGTTAAGTTCGCTATTATACTTCCAGCTCTGCGCGGCCAGAAATC
Organism: Eunapius fragilis; assembly: GCA_963681505.1. Lineage (NCBI taxonomy): Eukaryota > Metazoa > Porifera > Demospongiae > Spongillida > Spongillidae > Eunapius > Eunapius fragilis. The sequence goes on along the minus strand of OY811973.1, from coordinate 7,625,771 downwards.
ATTTTTACTGTCACCGGCGTTTATTAATTTTTAACCTTATTCAACTGAACTAGGTACACTCATGACTAAAAGAGCCCCAGGAAGACAGGGGAAGAAGCCTATGGGCACGAGAACCTGGTAGAAAGTTGCCTTGATCATATTAGCATCATCTGAAATGAGGAAAACAACACCTTCCTATCTTACATTTAGAGTAACAAAAACGAATAGTGATAAAAAATCATAATAAAAAGCAATTTTCCATACATCTCTATGGAACAGTACTATTCCTTATGAGGAAGCCAGCAGCAGAGGCTGAAAATTCCATCAACCCGGCAGAGTGATAGGTTATCAAGTCATCCATCATGGGGCTTCTGGAAAACTTAAATAGTGACTTTTCCTGATTTATGGTATAAAAAAATGAACTTTACCCCATACATTTCTATGGACGCGTGCGCGGGAAATGTGACGGACGTTTGCAACATTGGCTAGGAATTGCTAATGAGCGTCCGAAATTTCTCGCAATGAACACGGTATTGATGTGTGACTGGTTTCCACTAGGTACCGGTCGTGCTGCTGATGCTGCCGGAGAACTGGTATTATGCTTCCAAGGACCGGTGTTCCTTCCCCTACTTCGACAAACTTTGGCTACATGACCTAGCTTTCCGCACGAATTGCAAATCCAATCTCTGCAGCGACAGGTTGCGCTCGCGTGCTGTCCACCGCAACGATAACAAGGTTTGGAGCGAAGTGGTTTGGGGGGCTCGCTCTTTGACAACGCCAACACCGAGGTTTCTTGGGAGGACACTTGGGTTTGCATTAGACGTGCACCTTCTTCAGCCAACTCGGCGGCCTGTGCCAACTCAAGAGCCTTTGCGAGCATGAGCTTCGGCTCCGCCAAGAGACGCTTCTGAACTCTAGCATCCCTAAGCCCACACACCAGACGGTCCCTCAACATATCATCTAGCGACGCGCCGAACTCACAGTTCTCGGCTAAGTGACGGAGCGAGGCTACAAACTCCGCTATGGATTCTTTGTCGCTTTGCGAACGAGCGTTAAATTTGTATCGTAGCATCGTACACGAAGGAGGAGGTGATAAGTGGTCTTTGACTAGCTTGACTATTTCTGCAAACGTTTTGTCAGTAGGCTTGTTTGGAGAGACTAAACTGCGAATAAGGTGGTACGTGGAGGCACCGCAGACACTGAGCAGAACCGCGCGTTTGCGTTCGGCGTTGTCAATACCATTAGCTGCCAAATGGAGTTCTACTCTTTCGCAGTATTCAGACCAATGTTCTGCCGACTGGTCGAATGGTCCCAAATTACTGAGTAGGGCCATACCTGCAAGGACAAAACGATTAGCCTGTTTACCTCGTCGCCAATGTAGTGTAGTATATATAACGACGGCGCACGCGCTCACGTATAGACAGTGACAGTGGTACGCTACACAATTGACAACTACACGAAAACGTGGCAAGACTGAAACACACGTGACACAAGGGCATACATATAGGATTGGGTAATACGAGGTCTTGATACTGGATCAACCAGTTCTGGTGGTTGATCGGAAGATAACGTAGTTCCGTTTGGCGGTACATTACAGTTACACAATGGAATATACCCCTGGGTCGCTATAGCTTCTATTGCACGTAAATATTATACATTAAGTCGGCTATATCAGTGTCAATAACACTGAAATTGATGTCCAAAGATATCATCGAACAGATGTCAGTGAGTCACCCGCTGAACATATCTGTTGCACAAAGCCAAGGTTGAAATGACGCGGTACGACGCTGGTAGTGTTGCATACTTTCAACAAGTGCTCAACGACTGATTTTAAATATTATAATGACCGAGGTCATTGACAGATCAGAGATGATACTATCTTAGGCCGGGTAATCAGCAGTGAATAATTATAAATGCAACTATGAAGTACAGAATACATTGGAAAGCAATAACGGAATTAATTTCTGTGTACTGCAGCTTCGGTTATTGCTATTCTGAATGCAGTGCTCAATTGCAGTTTATATATGAGCCCTAATTCCGATCTCGGCGATATTGTAGCATGACCAAACTTTATCTTTTTCCGAATACAGTGAAATGTACCCCGCTGAGTCGATTTCTGTTTCACTTAAGTCGACTATAAGCGTTAAAACAAGTGCATTATAATGTGGGCGGGGCACAATAACAATCCTTACAACACCGATTCTAAATTAAAGCTAGGTTCCAGCATGATTTCATCATGCACAACACAAGCCGGGTCAGAGTGGATGACATTAGTACATTAGTACTAGTGTTGCATAGTTTGGACTATGCAGTGGCAGACTGAAAGCATTGGTTTTAGGTCTCTGGTTCCCATGCACCATGTGACAAGTGAACATAAGTCATGACAGTGCGAGTTTAACAAATTGAATCCGCAATGGTGTACTAATGTATATTTAATGGTGTTCCTTGATGACAAGATGGGCCTGAAAATCCAAACCAGATGTCGATGAGTCCTAAGGGTGGGATACAAAGTTGCGTGTGTGTGTGTGTGTGTGTGTGTGTGTGTGTGTGTGTGTGTGTGTTGTGTGTGTGTGTTACGATTACTGTACATTTGTTTCTTTCCAGCTGAAACTAATGTACTACTCATAGTCACCTGTGAGACGCAGACTCTGTGCACAACTGTCTGTGGATGCGTTTGCGTATTACACATGAACACTATACAACGAATAAGGTAAGTGTACTCGCATGCTTGACACATCATGGGTGCATGAAACTCATGATACCTCCCTCCCCATGTGCTGCACCACGTGATGCCCCCACCTCCCTGTCAATCATCAATTAGGTTCAAATTCAGTTTGCACGCTCACACATAACCACATAGACATAGCATTACAACACAACACACAACGAGCCATGTGTATGCATTTGGAGGGGTGGGCCCTCACACGGCTCCTGGAAAAAACCTACAGAAAAACCACTCCCACATCACATTACAAAAGACACACACAGTTCCATTTTGTGCCTTGAACTCTCCAGTTCAATATCTTGCTATGTTGTCCTGTCTCGCTGTCAATGCACATTCAACTGGAATCTGCCTAAAAAATTCACCAAACACCAACACAGAAAAGTTTAGACTGACAATCCCTATGCGCTCATTAAACCCCAACAAGCATGTGGCAGCATCACATTCTGTCCAGCCAATCACATTGCAAGGGCGTAGACAAGGGGGGGGGGGGGGGGGGGGGGGGGGGCAGGGGGGCTTTAGCCCCCCCCCAGATTTTTGCAGTTGAGCTATTAAAATTTCTGAAGTTGTTAATAATCAATTGTAAAGTGCGCGCTATTCAATAGAGTCGCACGCACATATTACAATTGCGTTACACACGTATTGCTGATCGAGTTGAAAGTGTACAACTGTTTGGTTTCTGTGTAGCAAGCCAGGAGAGCAACAACACAAACAAAACCCACGCGCACGCAAAAGTAACCACATATAGCCCCCTACTCTTAAAACTAGTCTATGCCCTTGCATTTGGGAGGGAGCTAAGTTTCTGTCCAATTTGTTGCACTCAACAAACAGAAACATGTATAATACCTAAGGGCACACACACGCACATACAACAGAAAATGAAGTGCAGATTTGGGGCGGGGGGCGGGCATTACGTTTAACTGTTTAACTGAGGCCGGCTAGGCCAAGAGACATATGATGACAGCATGTGCTTTTTTTAGAAGAAGCCGCTGCAGTCACAAATCAGTGACATACATTATTGTGGGGGAGTATAGTACACCATGGGCGGATACAGGGGGGTGGGGTTGCAACCCCCCCCTCCCAACCATTTCATATAAGGTTCCTCCCATGCAGCACCCTCCTCCCCCCCTCTATGTGTATCGGGCCTGAAGCGTACAGCACCCTCCCCCCTGCTGTTCATATCGGTCTGACCTGCAATCCTCCTTTTAGATATCAGCCCCTGTACACTGACGCTCCCCGACCACATCCACTGCGCGGAAGTATACCGTATACAGAGTATAGCGCAGACACTGTATACTAAGTCATATACGGATACGTATGCAGAAGCTCTAGTATCCGGACACATATGGGGACTCGTATGTGAGAAGACTAGTATGAAGAGCAGAATGCTGTGCAGTATTTAGAGGGGCCGAATGCGGAGCAGTAAGAAGGGGAAATGCGGATCGATTTAACAAGTGAAAATACGCATGCCTGTATAAGCTTCTTGTGCAGCATTCATAAAGAAGCAACGCGCTTGTCTGCGGACAGCTGTGATGGAGCTACTGTAGCTTTAATCCTTGGTGGCTTGGTCAGCAGGCATCACTCATAACAATCTTTTTTTTAAATTATTGTCTGTATCACGTGACTAGCACTTAGTTTAATATAGACCGCAGAGGGGAAGCCGAGGGGGAAGCACTTTGAAGTTTGGAGGGGTTAGTCAATTCTATCTAACAGCATGCATGGAGTACTTCCCCGTAGCATGCATGCCGATGGGGTAACTTGCCTTACAGACATAGCAGAGAAATGCCAGAGATAATATAGCCGCGGCACGCACCTATTCCCGAACTAAAACGATGTCTCATAACAGGTTGCTGGACGCGGAAATGGGAACTAACACATAGGAGATGGTTGATTTGCGGGTTAGATGTTTATTATACTTTTTGAACACACACATACATACACTCGCACGCATTCACACACATGCATGTGCACACACAACACACGTGCACATGTAGCACACATACTCGGATCATGTATACACTGACAGTCTTTCGTATCTGCTCAGATAAACTTTAAGGTACCATTGTGTGCTATGGGTATGTGTACTGTCTGTTACATGTACGTATGTATTCTCTCCACACATGGCAGCCTCGCTAGATATTGATGACCCCACATCAGAGATGGAATTGATTCAGGTTATAATACACACTTCATTCAACACACAAATCATGATGGAACACAACTGACAGTCAGTTGCTCAGTTGCATGTGCACATGTTTCTTGTGTGGATTTTCTCTATCCTAGAAAACATGCTTTTCATACACGCCGGGCATATTCAAAGTGAGTTGAATTTAAAACATGGGTGAACAAGCATGGGCGTCCCCAGGGGTGAATGGCGCCCCCCCCCCCCCCCCTTGTAATGGAGCCCCCCCTCGTAATAGTGCCCCCCTCCCCCTTGTTTACGTACATGTGCACCCCCACTTTACTGGTTGAACCCCCCCCCCCCCCCCCCCACTGGTTGAATTGGCCGAAAGCAGACAGCACCCCCTCCCCCCCCACTGGTTCAATCGGCGGAAAGCGGACAACATATACGCGGCTGTCAAATGGCGCCCCCTTCCAGAAAAGCTGGGGACACCCATGACAAGGTATTTTTGACAGAAGTACAAATGGTGTATGGGATGGGCATAACTCTGCCAGTTAGGGTCTATGAAGAAGGGCTCTAAGCTTACCCATTGTGATCTGGTCTGGGAGCAAAGCTGAGAAGTTTGCTTTTCAGGTAAGACTAATACTTCTTAATCCTGCTTGGCCGGAGGCAGCAGGAGACTTGGCGGGCGGGGGGGGTGGGGGTGGAATGTGCCACTGGGATGGTTTTTTAAAAATAAACTCTAGTCTTTATGGATGCTTCTTTTTGGAAGGTGTAATTTGAGTCATATGATCAGTTTATGCAGACCCTGGAACAATTGAGCTGCTGATAAGAGCAGATAGAGCACCTCACAGCTGCAACCAATGGACTTTTGTTGATACATTTTATTTGAATGCTGAATTGCTTTGTATATTCCTGTTCCAAACTGTTATTTGAAGAATCCTATGGCTGTCTCAATCACTCGCAAACTACACACACACACACGCACACACACACACACACTATGCACACCTAATCATATTCATACTTACCTCAAACCTTAGAAACACAGCTGCAACTACATGTCAACAAGCCATATATGGAACAATCTGGAAGCATATAAGCACATGCATTCATTAGTACAGGTTTCTGTTCTGATCTGGAATGAGACTGTGGCTCATAATTCTTTACATTTTTCTCGCACAATGGAAGCTCGGAGAATCAAACGTACAGAAGCCATTGCTATGATTCTCTTACCACTTCATTATAATAAGAAAAAAACTGTAAGTGCCCCCTATCCCCACCCCCGCCCACTCCATCTTTACACATGACTATGCTCAGTTTGTATACACACAATAATACCTCAAACTTCTTACAGCAAATACTTATAGTGGACTGCAAAAATTAAATATCGATGTATCATTACTAAAGTAAACCAAATATTTAGGGGACATAGGATTATCTTAAAGGATCTCACACATAAAACTCAATCTTTTAATTATACATTATGATATATGCCTATGAATTGTAATATGATTTTATGTATATTATTATAATCTGAACAGAACGACCACAGTTATTCTGTGCCTTTAAAACATTCGTTACACAATGGAGTATATCCCTGGGTTGTATTGCACGTAAAAATTCGGCTATATCAGTGTAGGCGGGGCACAATAACAATGAAATTGATGTCCAAAGATATCATCGAACAGATGTCAGTGAGTCACCCGCTGAACATATCTGTTGCACAAAGCCAAAGTTGAAATGACGTGGTACGACGCTGGTAGTTTTGAATACTTTCAACCAAGTGCTCAATGACTGATTTTAAATATTATAATGACCGAGGTCATTGACAGATCAGAGATGATACTATCTTATAGGCCGGGTAATCGGCAGTAAATAATTATAAATGCAGGTACAGAATACATTGGAAAGCAATAACGGAATTAATTTCTGTGTACTGCAGCTTCAGTTATTGCATGCAGTGCTCAATTGCAGTTTATATGTGAGCCCTAATTCCGATCTCGGCGATATTTTAGCATGACCAAATCTTATCTTTTTCAGAATACAGTGAAATGTACCCCGCTGAGTCGATTTCTGTTGCACTTAAGTCAACTATAAGCGTTAAAACAAGTGTATTATAATGTGGGCGGGGCACAACAACAATCCTTACAACACCGATTCTAAATTAAAGCTAGGTTCCAGCATGATTTCATCATGCACTACACAAGCCGGGTCAGAGTGGATGACATTAGTACTAGTGTTGCATAGTTTGGACTATGCAGTGGCAGACTGAAAGCATTGGTTTTAGGTCTCTGGTTCCCATGCACCATGTGACAAGTGAACATATATAAGTCGTGACAGTGTGAGTTTAACAAATTGAATCTACAATGGTGTACTAATATATATTTAATGGTGTTCCTTGATGACAAGATGGGCCTGAAAATCCAAACCAGATGTTGATGAGCCCTAAGGGTGGGATACATAGTTGTGTGTGTGTGTGTGTGTGTGTGTGTGTGTGTGTGTGTGTGTGTGCATGTGTGTGTGCGTGTGTGTGTTACGATTTCTGTACATTGTTTCTTTCCAGCTGAAACAAATGTACTCATAGTCACCTGTGAGATGCAGACTCTGTGCACAACTGTCTGTGGATGCGTTTGCATATTACACATGAACACTATACAACAAACAAGGTAAGTGTACTCACACGCTTGACACATCATGGGTGCATGAAACTCATGGTACCTCCCTCCCCATGTGCTGCACCACGTGATGCCCCCACCTCCCTGTCAATCATCAGATTGGTTCAAATTCATTTTGCACGCTCACACATAACCACATAGACATAGCATTACAACACAACACACAACGAGCCATGTGTATGCACTTGGAGGGGTGGGCCCTCACACGGCTCCTGGAAAAAACCTACAGAAAAACCACTCCCACATCACATTACAAAAGACACACACAGTTCCATTTTGTGCCTTGAACTCAACATCTTGTTGTGTTGTCCTGTCTCGCTGTCAATGAAAATTCAACTGGAATCTGCCTAATAAATTCACCAAACACCAAAAACAATAGACAAGGTGGGGAGGGGGGGGGGGGGGGGGGGGGGGGGGGGCAGGGGGGCTTTAGACCCCCCAGATTTTTGCAGTTGAGTTATTAAAATTTCTGAAGTTGTTAATAATCAATTGTAAAGTGCACGCTATTCAATAGAGTCACACGCACGTTTTACAATTGCGTTACACACTTGTATTGCTGATTGAGTTGGAAGTGTACAACTGTTTGGTTTCTGTGTAGCAAGCCAGGAGAGCAACAACATCGTATTCACAAACAAAACCCACGCGCACGCAAAATTAATTACATGTAGCCCCCCTACCCTTAAAAACTAGTCTATGCCCTTGCATTTGGGAGGAAGCTAAGTTTCTGTCACATTTGTTGTATTCAACAAACAGAAACATGTATTTAATACCTAAGGATATGCACACACATACAATAGAAAATGAAGTGCAGATTTGGGGCGGTGGGTGGGCATTACGTTTAACTGTTTAGCTGAGACCGGCTAGGCCAGGAGACTAATGGTGACAGCATGTGGTTTTTTAGAAGAAGCTGCTGCAGTCAAAAATCAGTCAAAAATCAGTGACATACATTATTGTGGGGGAGTACAGTACACCATGGGCGGATACAGGGGGGTGGGGTTGCTACCCCATTACCCCCCCACCATTTCATATAAGGTTCCTCCCCCTCTTCCGCTAGGCACCCCCCCCCCCCCCCCCCCCCCCCCCCCCCCCCCCCCTCTATGCGTATCGGGCCTGAGGCGTACAGCACCTTCCCCCCTGCTTTTCATATCGCGGGTCTGACTTGCAATCCTCCTCTTAGATATCAGCCCCTGTACACTGATGCTCTCCGACCACATCATCAGCACAGCTCTCGACGTGGGTGTGACATACATGGTGCGCTCATCGACGGAGGAAACTCAATCACAGCTTAACACTGCATGACCGTGACAGCCAGTTGTCTTGACGCCCTGGTGTAAAAAAAAAAGTTCCAGGCCTATTGAAATTGTTTGTAGGCCGCTAGAAAAAGCATATACACACATACATCAATGATCTGATCATGCATTACGCAGAAAACATTTCGGGCTTAGAACCTCAGGTGGTCTTCGATTGGAGGTTGTTAAAAGTAATCGTTAGTCGCGTCACGTGTATTTTGGCGCTTAGGGGCGAGGCAGTAAGGTAGGCAGAGAGATCAACGAAGGTAAGTGGTCATTATGGTTGTGTAATGATGCTCAATTTGGCCATGCGTTTCATCTTCCGTAGTTATTCGCGTGTCAAAAAAAAAAAGAACTCGCTGCTGCGTGGAAATTCTACGGTGGAATTCACTTGTGCAGGGATCGTAGTAAGTGTTGAACGTGTGACAGTATTCTTTTAAACTCAAACCAGGCAAATCGATTTACGATGAAAACATAAAAAGGTAGAGTCTTTACAATGCCGTGTTCTTTACAATAAATAGCACAATAGAAGTACTAGTACACCGCTTGAAGACAGAAATCGAATTTTTGCAAGTAAACTCATTGACATGTACGTTGGAAAATGTGTACCGTTTTGACATTTACCGTAGCGTGTTCTTTAATACAGAAAGCCGACAGCAAGCACAGCATAATACCACTGCTCACTAAACAAAGGATCGAACCTGCCCTAGAAATGGCAAGTACTACCCGCTGAAGAACTTGCTATGCGCACTCTATGTACACAGCGCTTCTGTTGCTTCCAGTAAGTCATGGATGTTTATCCGCGGCTACTGACTTGACGCGCACATTACCTCAACTCCAGGATCGAATGGATGCAAAGCTGCATGGATGGTGGAGGAAAGAAGTATAGAAGCAGAATTTCGTACTGCTTATTCATGTCGTTGTAATTCCATTATATAAAGTTTGCAACTCATGTTATTACTGGTTATTGGGAATGGATATAGTAGCCGAATGTAGATCGGGATATGCTACGATAACCACTCGTATACCGAAACTCTGCATGTAGACATCAAACGTATGCTGAAACGTTACAAGAGTCAGTATACGGTCATGAAACGTATACTGATTGATATACAGAGGTCGTATGCAGACCTGATATCATACGTATATACAATGTATCCGTATCCGGAGTTATATCGGGAGTCTGCATTCCAATCGTACCTAAAACTGCATACGCGACGATTGCAGACCAGTTTCGTGTAATATCAATGCAATATACAACGCCGCATACGGTATGCCTTCGCGCAGTGATCATCAGCACAGCTCTCGACGTGGGTGTGACATACATGGTGCGCTCATCGACGGAGCAAAGTCATCACAGCTTAATACTTGCATGACCGTGACAGCCAGTTGTCTTGATGCCCTGGTGTAAAAAAAAGTTCCATTGAAATTGTTTGCAGGCCGCTAGCAAAAGCACATACACACATATATCAATGATCTGATCAGAAAACCTTTCATATCCATAGGGCTTAGAACCTCAGGTGGGCTTCGATTGGAGGTTATTAAAAGTAATCGTTAGTCGTGTCACGTGTATTTTGGCGCTTAGGGGCGAGGAAGTATGAAAAGTAGATGTCTCTCTAGCTAGGCAGAGAGATCAACGAAGGTAAGTGGTCATTATGGTTGTGTAATGATGCTCAATTTGGCCATGCATTTCATCTTCCATAGTTATTCGCGTGTCAAAAAAAATGAACTCGCTGCTGTGTGGATTTTCTACGGTGGAATTCACTTGTGCAGGGATCGTAGTAAGTGTTGAACGTGTGTCAGTGTTCTTTTAAACTCAAACCAGGTAAATCGATTTACGAAGAAAACATTAAAAGGTAGAGTCTTTACAATGCCGTGTTCTTTACAATAAATAGCACAATAGAAGTACACCGCTGAAAACAGACATCGAATGTACGCTTGGCAAGTAAACTCATTGACATGTACGTTGGAAAATGTGTACTGTTTTGACATTTACCATAGCATGTTCTTTAATACAGAAAGCCGACAGCAAGCACAGCATAAAACCACTGCTCCACTATACTAAACAAAGGATCGAACCTGCCCTAGAAATGGCAAGTACTACCCGCTGACAAACTTGCTATGCGCACTCTATGTACACAGCGCTTATGTTGCTTCCAGTAAGTCATGGGTGTTTATACCTCGGCTACTGACTTGACGCGCACATTCCTCAACTCCAGAACCGAATGGATGCAAAGCTGCATGGATGGTGGAGGAAAGAAGTATAGAAAGCAGAATTTCGTACTGTTTATACATGTCGTTGTAATTCCATTATATAAAGTTTGCAACTCATGTTAATACTGGTTATTGGGAATGGATATAGTAGCAGAATGCAGATCGGGATATGCTACGATAATGACTCGTATACCAAAACTCTGCATACAGACATCAAACGTATGCCAAAACGTTACAAGAGTAGAGTATACGGTCATGAAACGTATACTGATTGATATACAGAGGTCGTATGCAGACCTGATATCATACGTATATACAATGTATCCGTATCCGCAGTTATCGGGAGTCTGCATTCCTGTCGTACCTAAAACTGCATACGCGACGATTGCAGACCAGTTTCGTGTAATATCAATGCAATATACAACGCCGCATACAGTATGCCTTCGCGCAGTGTCTGCTGGCTGCACGCGACAAAGCAGTCAAAGAGGCCTTGCACAAAGGAGACGTACTACCACAAGATACAGAAGGAATAAAAAAAGCTGAAGCTGCTGTCAAGCTGGCACCACTAGACAACGTACAAGATAGGGATCCACACTGCATGATACTTTGGATTTACAATGTATTTACTACTGATCAAATGTGGTGCTAATGTGTTAGTAAATATGGTATATGTGACATCAACACTGTAGTAAATATAAAGCGTTCATTTACTATTAATAGCGGAAATGTCACATACACCACATTTACATACATAATTGCACCACATTTGATGAGTAGTAAATATATTGTAAATCCAAACTTTCATGCAGTGCCACATGCAGAGGATGTGGCACTGCGTGACATAGTACCGTATGCAGAGATTGCAGAGGTCTGCCCACGTTAACGTATGCAGATAGGTATGCAGACATGCGCGTATGCAGACCAATATCCTGACTCGTATCGAGATATACACATACCATGAGCAGTATGCAGATGGATATGAAGGGGGGTTTAGTATTACACAAGTATTCGGCGCGTATCAACCCCCCCTCGGAAACGCGCGTGTGCAGTATAAACCCACAATAGTGCGCAGTAATAGGAATATACAAGTACCTACGTTAAGTTGGGCCGAGGTTAATAAATGCAATTAAGCGGCACTCTAATTAGTAAATATCAAGCAGAGAAGCGCCGGAGATGGAAGAAAAATCTCCTTCCTTTCCAGTCGGGGGGTATTACCGTATGGATGTGCGCCATAATCATCGCAAGCAGTAAGAAAGTAAGTGTGTGTGTGTGTGTGTGTGTGGTGTGGGGGAGGGGGGGGGCGCACTGGTCTCTTGTGGCCCCTAGTTCCGCCAACCTGCATCCCCAATGCGTTACCTTAATGCTAAACCAGTGATATGTTCAGAGTTATTAATAGGTGCTATAACGAATGACGTGAGTTATTAGTTTAATATCTAGATGGCCATTGGATGGCTGGCATTGTCCATTGGGTGAGGTGTTCTCTGTGATGAGCTGATAGTGTGTGTAGGTTGGGGTGAGTTGAGCTTGTGTGGTTGTCATGTCTGTTCCATGGTTTGTGTGCTCCCATTCAGGTCTGGACACTTTCTAATTAGAATATGAAGCTGGCCATTCGACGGCTGGTATTGTCCATTGGGTGAGGTGTTCTCTGTGATGAGCTGATAGTGTGTGTAGGTTGGGGTGAGTTGAGCTTGTGTGGTTGTCATGTCTGTTCCATGGTTTGTGTGCTCCCATTCAGGTCTGGACACTTTCTAATTAGAATATGAAGCTGGTCATTCGACGGCTGGTATTGTCCATTGGGTGAGGTGTTCTCTGTGATGAGCTGATAGTGTGTGTAGGTTGGGGTGAGTTGAGCTTGTGTGGTTGTCATGTCTGTTCCATGGTTTGTGTGCTCCCATTCAAGTCTGGACACTTTCTTATTAGAATATGAAGCTGGCCATTCGACGGCTGGTATTGTCCATTGGGTGAGGTGTTCTCTGTGATGAGCTGATAGTGTGTGTAGGTTGGGGTGAGTTGAGCTTGTGTGGTTGTCATGTCTGTTCCATGGTTTGTGTGCTCCCATTCAGGTCTGGACACTTTCTAATTAGAATATGAAGCTGGCCATTCGACGGCTGGTATTGTCCATTGGGTGAGGTGTTCTCTGTGATGAGCTGATAGTGTGTGTAGGTTGGGGTGAGTTGAGCTTGTGCGGTTGTCGTGTCTGTTCCATGGTTTGTGTGCTCCCATTCAGGTCTGGACACTTTCTTATTAGAATATGAAGCTGGCCATTCGACGGCTGGTATTGTCCATTGGGTGAGGTGTTCTCTGTGATGAGCTGATAGTGTGTGTAGGTTGGGGTGAGTTGAGCTTGTGTGGTTGTCATGTCTGTTCCATGGTTTGTGTGCTCCCATTCAGGTCTGGACACTTTCTAATTAGAATATGAAGCTGGCCATTTGACGGCTGGTATTGTCCATTGGGTGAGGTGTTCTCTGTGATGAGCTGATAGTGTGTGTAGGTTGGGGTGAGTTGAGCTTGTGCGGTTGTCGTGTCTGTTCCATGGTTTGTGTGCTCCCATTCAGGTCTGGACACTTTCTTATTAGAATATGAAGCTGGCCATTCGACGGCTGGTATTGTCCATTGGGTGAGGTGTTCTCTGTGATGAGCTGATAGTGTGTGTAGGTTGGGGTGAGTTGAGCTTGTGTGGTTGTCATGTCTGTTCCATGGTTTGTGTGCTCCCATTCAGGTCTGGACACTTTCTAATTAGAATATGAAGCTGGCCATTCGACGGCTGGTATTGTCCATTGGGTGAGGTCTTCTCTGTGATGAGCTGATAGTGTGTGTAGGGTTGGGGTGAGTTGAGCTTGTGTGGTTGTCGTGTCTGTTTCATGGTTTTTAACTTATTTCTAACTCCACATAGTGACCAGTGAGGCTGTCTCTGAATGTTACGATCACACTATTATTGTCGATTCGGACTTTTGTCATTTTCCTCATGCACCACTTTCACAACAACGCACACATGATCCTAGCAAGGCGCATGCAACAGATTGATGTGTATTTGTGTGTATAATTTGATGTTTAATTTTACGTGTGTGTACATTTCGTTCCATGTTCAGTCGCAGATTGATACAAATACTTTATGCTTTGTACATGCAGTATTTTGCGATTACATCAGTTATAGTATACCTTGTATGAGAAATACAGGGGATGTTGTACGCTAAACTTTTTGTCACTGTTATCACGCCCCGACCTTTGTATAAAGATGATGTAAGGGATTATGCATTGTCGACGTCATTGTTTAAACGTAAGAGCGTAGGTTGTTGAGCCGTCAGTGTCCCAGTGTTGCCGCCGACGAGTCGTCGATATGTCGATCCCATACTATCGAGCTCGACGATTCCTTTCATCTTAAGTGGATCGCAGCAACACTGCAGTGTCCTCTGTTGTTTCGAATAGTCCTACAAATATATAATTTATGCGCTGGCATGTGATGTAGTTTTGTTCAGTAGAATATGAAACATGGTTACCATATCCTACAATTTAGCTCATGAACGTATGACTCAGAGATGAGAAGTTATAAATAACTTTCAATAAGTTTGCCCTACACCCTGAACAGTAAGGCGAGGGATGCTTTTCACTGTACACTGATGGCAAGTAACTACATGTACAAACATGTCATGTGGCCATACAACACACATATAATGACACAACAGTCAAGCACCATGACAGTCTAGGCTGGGAATCTGTGTTGGGAGGTGGTCCTTCACACAGTGACTGCAATCACAGTAATGGGCGTGGTCATTGGGGAGGGGTGTGGCTACCCCAAACTGGACACATACATTGGCCAGTGCAGCATCAGTGAGGTGTGTACATCTTGCCACTTCCATGCTCCTGAAAATAGAAGGATGAAAACATTTTCCACATCCCTTCATTGTTATAGCATCGAACATCATCCCTGGTAAGCTATAGGCAAGCTGTCTGCAATCTTTGTAAGTGGAAATGCAGCACAGCAGACATACATACAGACATGTACATGCATACTACTGCAACACACCATCCTATAACATCATTACAACATTGCAGTTCATTAATAAGGTCACTAGGTTTGACCTCCCATTCCCCCCTCTCTCCTCCATCTCCATCCAGACTGATCACACACCCCACCTATGTGGGGAGGTGGCCCTTCCCCTTCTCCATACCACTCAATGAAATTCTGTGTGATAACCCTCTGGTTCACTATTCTGTGATACATCACAACCCTCTAGTTCACAAGCAAACAAAAAAAAATTATCCCCACTATCTGCGTACTTACCTCCCAGTTAGTGCACACCCTGTATCTCTCCCATGGGGTCCGGTTCCTAGGACATGTCCACCCAGGTCCACTTCACTGTGATGTCAACAACACAAGCTGAGCATGTCGGGGGCCAATGGAGGATAAGGTCCGGTGTTAAGATGCCTGAAGGGCTGGACACATGAGCTTTCCATGACATGCCCACACACACACACACACACACACACACACACACACACCCACACACACACACACACAATTGCCATCAAGGCATCTGGTCAAAAAGGTACACATTTCACCAATCCATTTAGAGACATTCCAAGGGCAAACATACCTCTCAAAATTCACACATGTGCACACACACATCATCCAACACAAGGGAAGAAATCAACTTGACTTCTAACATGTACACACAACACACACATGCATGCACACATGTACACACACATGCACACACACATGTACACACAAAAGCACACACAGACACACCCACATGCACACCAACATGGATGCACACCCACCCACATACACGCACATATGCACACACATGCACACCCACCCACCCACATGAACACACACCTCAGCATACCTTAACCTTGCAGACTGATGGATACAAGATATTTTCCATTAACTCCTATATGCTCAAGACCCTAATCTGTTGGGGTATGGGAAAAAGGGGAGGCATGTGGATGAATGGGGCATGGGTAAGAGGAGAGGCATGGGTTAAGGAACGAGTATTATAAACAAATTATCCAACCATTCATTCAAAAGTACCTCCGGAGTCCCTCTACACTGGAAGCCATGCACATTGGCACAGAACCCCCTCTCACTGTCACTCACCTTGGCACAGTAGCTGACGTTGAGAGATGGCTACATCTCCTAGAGAGGGCCAGCAACCTGCCTCTGTCACCTTGTAGCCTGAGAGACTAATGTGCTGTAAGTCTGGGCACCCCTTACTACAGAGCAAGGTACAAGGTCAGGTATCTATCACGTAGAGACATGTGACTATTTAGGCACACTCCCACATGTTGCTACAAACCCACTTTCTGCTCCACATATGCACATACATGCTTTTTATTCGTTCCACACACATTCTAAGCTTACGCCTCTCCTAATTAATGCTCCACACACTTACATTCGGTGTACTCCGACATAGTGGCAGGGATAATCGCTGAACCGCTGCAGGCTCTTCAGACGTGATTAAGTAGTACTTTGTGCGCAGAAAGCAGCTTGATCCAGCGGCTAATCACAGTCCGAGTTACTAACTTATTATATTATTTTATTTTTAATCGCGCATGCGCACTTTATTCTGAAAAAGGCGGACTGAGCATCAGGATGCTAGAAAACATTAAAGCAACCACGAAACGGAAACAAAGGTAAGTCTACTGGGACTGTAAACTCGCGTTAATAAAACAGACCTCTGTAAGTCAACCAAATTGCAGGCAAATCGGATTTTTAATTGACTGCAGGTTCTGTTGTACTTGCTCCGCTAACTTACGTACGAATTAGTCATATCCAGGATAAAGAGCTTCAAGTGCTGCAGACAAAGGCCATGGTTGAAGAACGCTCGCAAACGAATGTACCATGGCTGTTCCGAAGAATTTACTGGTACGTCGCTGTCAGTTGTGCTATGTACACATGCATGTTACTCTAGATATCACTTACCAAACCAGGACAAGTGAACGTACTATGGACACAGCGTGTTGTTTGAGTTGTTACTAAGGTACTACCGCCCGTATATACATGTTTTTTTAATTTTTTAATTTTTTTTTGCAGAGCCAAAATTGAACACGTTAGAACCTTCAAATGCCATGAAAAAGGATCTTGCTGTACAAGGATACACCTCCTCCATCGCACATAGTACGTTGTAATGAGTATTCAACAAATAATGTACCTCATGTCACTATCAGGAGCTGTCAGGAGTCAATAAAACAATCACATTGAGACTCATTGCCAAAGGTGAGGGACCTAGTAACAACCAATCTTATCAACAGAAAAAGCCTCAAGCTCTTTTGCAAGGTAAGTCCAATGGATATCTGCATGTATGAATTCTTTCTGACCGCTTTTTAGCCAATGCCAGGCTGTGGTAAGGCCAAATGAGTAGGAGGACTCTGAATTTACTACACAACTGACGAAAGTGACGTAAACTTTTGTGCTCGCCTGAATCTAAGGTAATGCTCTTCTTTGTGTGTCATGGTTGATTCTCCAACTTACTACAGCTTGCTACACAATCAGTGCTGGTGCTTTTACTGAAAACTTCGACAAGTGCCAAGATGGTGATGTTTCATGCTGAATGTAAAGACTTACCAGAAGGATGCCCAACTAACTACGTCTGAAATTTGGTCCTTAAATGTGGAAATTGTGGAGACTTATCTCCTGCCAACTGAAACTATGTTCATTTGTTTTTGTTTTTTTAATTGAAACTGTAACTGTAATTGAATCAAAGTTTCCCGCTATACATGTATAAGTTTACGGTGTAGGTATATGGACGCGTATACTGATATGTCGACGTATGCAGAGACTGGCAGCTTTCGTATGCAGATGCATGTATATGGAATTTGCGGAGTAAGCGGATTGGTATCGACTAGTATGCAGAGTATCCGCATATCATTCGTATTGTCGAAGTGTCCATTTTGGGTGTTATGCGGAATCAGCATACGACGCGTACGTATGGCTGCATACGTTTCGCGCGCAGACCAGTTTTGACACATATAGGTGCGTTATGCGGACCCGCATACGATATAGTCTCACGCAGTGTGGATGAAGAAACTTTGCAAGCTTCTACCAAAAAGCGCGACTGATCAACATTGCAATCGCACGCGCTGCGTGTGGTGCAGGTGCAAAGAGGCAGCACGAGCGGCCCAGCTTCCTGATCCAGATCCACATCTCAATCGCGAGCGGCTCAGCTCTAACGTGAAATTGGCAGAACGTTCCTCGGAAGGCGAATCAGATGACTCAGAGAACTAGCTAAAGGATGAAATGCTTGGACAATGCATAGTTGAAACTGTAACAGTTGTGCACGCGCATGTGATTTGAGCCCAAATCTGGTATAAATACATTATTGAAAATTGATTTGATTTGCTATTAGATTTAAAGTTAGAATCGCAAGCAAAATCGGTCGCTGATTGGTCGTTAGATTTTTCAGATGAATTTTGCATGAAATCATATATAAAACCCCATGAAATATCCTATTTGATTTATCAATGGATTAGATTAATGATTTTGAGTATTTATCGTATATAAAATCAAATACGGATTCATTAATTGGATTCACGAATGATTTATCATCTGGAAGTCTATTCAATCCGATATGATTTAATGCATGATTTGTATGAACAAATCTCGTGTTAAATCTTTTTTGGATTTGAGGGAAAAAACGCCTCAAATCCAAAAAAGATTTATCACGAGATTTGTTCATACAAATCATGCATTAAATCAGATCGGTTTGCTTCAAAAGGCGCGCGAGCATTTTTACTGGGTAGGGCAACGCAAAGATGTAGCTGCTTGGTGTTCTGGTTGTCTGTCCTGTGCATCTAGGAAGCCTCCACCTGCTAAATCACGTGCACCCTTGCAGCTTGATCCTGTAGAACGACCACTGCAAAGTGTGGCGATGGATATCATGGGGCCTTTACCTGAAACCCCTAGAGGCAATAAATACGTTCTTGTTATTGCTGATTATTTTACTAAATGGACGGAAGCCTACCCAATACCTAACATGGAGGCAATAACTGTAGCTAAATGTTTGGTGAACGAATTTATTTGTCGGATTGGTGTGCCTGAACAATTGCACTCAGACCAAGGTAGAAAATTTGAAAGTAAGGTCATTAAGAACAAATGTGACCTTCTTCAAATTCGAAAAACTCGTACATCTGCATATCACCCTCAATCGGATGGCTTAGTCGAACGATTTAACAGAACTCTGTTAAATTTATTGAGCACTGCTGTTGGTGATGCGGAACATGACTGGGATGTGCACTTGCCATTATTGATGTTCGCGTATCGTACATCTGTGCATGAGACCAATGGGGTAACACCTTTTGAGATGATGTTCGGGAGGGAGGTGGTATTTTCGGAGCATTTAATGTTTAATCTACCAGTTAGTATTGAGCAGGTCCCACAGGAAAGTGTCAAATATGTGGACCATCTGAAAAAAAGGTTCCAGCTGGTGTATCAGTATGTCAGACAGCATGCACAGAAAGGCATGCAGCATCAGAAGACTGGGTACGATCAGAAAGAGAATACACAGTGTGTCTTTCGGAGGGGGGATCATGTATGGCTCTACACCCCTGCTGTTCCAAGAGAAAAGTCTCCCAAATTTCATCAACCATGGCAAGGACTGTATGAAATATTGCGCAAAAAGGGAGAAGTCACATACGATATCCGACGGCTGGCACATCCATGTAAAAGATTAATAGTACATTACAATCGTTTGAATCCTTTTTTGCAGGCAACACCTCATGGAGAGCAGGAATCAAGAGACGAGGATGAGAAGGCAACACCACAGGATGAACAGGAAGCAGATGAGGAGGAGGAGATTAACAAAGAACCGCAGGGTTCACAGGCTAATGCACAGGATGAGCAATATTTATACGTGGAAACTAGGAGGCCAGAGCAGAGGCCAGCAGTAGAGGAACATGTACCCCCGCCTCTACTTATAGCCCCCACACCCCCACAGCCACCACAGCCGCCTGCTGAGACAGAACTACCTGAACCTGGAGAACGGTTGCGTCGTTCAACTCGGAACAGACATCTTCCAGATTGGTATGGGCACGTAGTTGTTCATTCTGTACTCGCCTATACAAACTGTGAGGACACAGTTTCATTGGATAGGGAGCTGTGTAACGATGGCAACGGCTGAACTCTACTAGCTACAGCCTGATGGCAGAACTATCGAGAACTATAGTGCCGTGTGCATTAATGAACAATGGTTGGTTGTAAGTAGAACAGTTAGTCGCGTGTATTGTATGCGTGTTGGTGTTCTGCGCTATTATCAAGTTTATAGTCTGTTTGAGACTGAGGTTGTGCTACGCGGGGTTGCGCTACACTTTGCAGGGCTGCTACCTGTGAGCCAGTATCAGTGTCTCTGCTTGCTCTGTGAAATTGTAGAGATTATTATCAAGCCGTCATTACTCCAAGATGACATATGTACTAAGCTTTACCAACATCACAAACTATTTGAGAAGGTCTATGGAAAGTGGAAGGTTTCAGTTAACTACCATCTAGCACTGCACCTTCCTGATGTTGTTGCTGATTATGGCCCCCTACATGGGTACTGGTGTTTCGGGTATGAGCGTATGAATGGAGTGCTTGCAGACATTCCAAACAGTAACAGAAACATTGAAATACGAATATTAAACAAAATAATACAGCAGTTCTGTTTTAACTGTTATACTGATCCTCTAACACCAATGGATGAAACATTTATGTCTAAGGCTTTAATAGAACTTACTAGTGTGGACAGAAATGTATAATGAACTTAAACACTTGAAAGAACTTACCCAAATAAGGGAGGACATGTTTGAGTATTATAGAGCAATTGATCGTGGTGACGTTATAGACTGGCCAATTGAATTGCTGCATCCCAGCAAGATTAAAATTAAAGTTGATGATAGTTTCTATCAGGAGATCACACTATTTTGTACCAACTTGTTCAACGATGAAGTACATGTATTTCCAAGAATTGATAAATTTGGGAGGTGCCGGGTAAATGGACAATTATTTTCATCTGATTATAATTCAACTGATAGAGGTGCATTGATACAAGCAATGTTTGTATGGAATGACAGCAATGAACTGCATCATTACTTTGGGATTGTGAGGTTCTACTTCCAAATATGCATCAAGCATAAAAGTGGCTCTGGAAACCTCCAAAATGTAATACTGGCTTATGTAACTTGGATGGTGTTTAAGACACCTGAGAAAGATAAATTGTCAAACCCATATTTAGTGAGTGATACATTTTATCAACGCGATAAGATCATTAGTCCTCGAAGGTTTATCAGTCGCTGTACCCTGGTACGTGGTGAGAAGAAATCTTCATATTATGTTGCCAATCTACCAGAGATGTAACTGAACAATGTACTTCAATGTATGAATGTGTGCAGTTATGTTGAACTGTTGTGTATGCTGCATGTATATTGTTGAAAGCCATAACTACAATGACTGGCTAAATGTACTAATAATAGTATATTAAATCATATGTATTGTTGGATTTCTTAAAATCACTCATTGATTCCCAATCTGAAGCCAATCATGTGAAAAATCCAGCGCATAATCAAACAGGATTTGGAGCACATTTTCCAAGCTTAATCAAGTAGAAAATCTTTTCAAAATCTACACTAGATTTGCCAAAGGATTAAAAATCTATGTGAAATCAAAAACAGATAAAAAATCAAACACAAAATCATTCGTGTGATTTAAAATCTAAATAAATCTTATTCTGATTTCAAATCATAAGTAAATCAAATAAATCAATTGTAAAATCGTTCTCACAATCAAATAAGATTCGACGCGTTTTTTCTCTGTGACTATATACGATATATTTATATACGGTTCCATTGTATCAATAATGGTACAAGCTAGCGCTGTTATTAATAGTCATACGACAAAGATAACAAGCTAGATACAAATTGATAACATGTGGCAGGGATTTGTGAAGAACTAGGCTGGAGTTGCATACCCCTTGTTGTTGAATCATTCGGGGCCTGGGGCCAACTTGCCTCTAACACATTCAAGTAACTTGCTTCCCACCTTTCAGTCCACGTTAACTCCTTCACTTCCACCACTCTGGACAGCATTTATTCCAGACTAAACCTTTCCCTTGTGCGCTCGAATGCCAGAGCATTTCTTGCAAGGTCAGGTCCCCGTGCTGAAGTCTCAGACCTCTACTTGGTTGGTTAACTCATACATAGCTACATAGTTGACTAGTTAAATACTTGATTATCATGTATGTAATGTAGTTTATTCTGTGGTAATTCTGAAGCTATTGGTGAAATTTTCATTGTTACAAAGTGTTCCTATCTTGAAGAAGGAAAAGGAGACCATGTTCTGGGACTGGGTACGAGGGCGGCGGTACTCTTTTGTTCTCTACAACCACGCGGTTCTGTGACATAAAACAAAGACGAAACTGCTCACTTTTGACTTCTAGTTCGATTGCTATAACAAGCTAAACAATCCGATCGTCGTGAGTGTAAGGAAACGAAGCCGAGAACCAACGACCGAACGTACAAACACAAAGAGCTAGAACACGCCAAATCGATTCCAATAAAAGCACCATGCATGCGCTAGTAAGTTACACTATTGTTCTAACATTTGTTCCTCCTGTTTATTTCCAGTTATTTTGCCCTAGGGTCCTGCAGATATTTGTCATATGGACGCGCAGGTGGTCTGCGATTCCTTCTTGGTCTCGGGGACACCAGACCCCCAACAGAGGTATCGCCATTTCCTGTTTTATCCTGAGCCACATTTATTTCTGATCCACCCACAGTTTCATCTGATTTTTCCTCTTGACCAACTGAGCCTTGACGAGGCAAAGACACCACTGGCTGCAACTCAGGTTCATTCTCCTCTGAAGGGACCATCACTGGGGATGGAGGATCTGGGTTGTTTACCATGTCTCTTTGTGGGTGTGTATCACTGCAATCACTGTGGTTGAAGTGTGTATAAATGCATTAAAGTGTCACGCTCTTCTATCACTGGCTCATCTGCTGACTCATCTGACTGCTCCTTATGTCGTACACGCAATTGGTCTGCATGTTTCCTTCGAACGACCCGTTAATATCCACCAGATATGAGTAATCTGAATATCGCTTCTTGATGATGCCAGCTACGTAGCCCTGTTGAGATGGTTTCTGAACCCATACCGCCTAATCCTGGAAAAACCAACGCGGTTGTGCTTTGTTATCATGATACAGTTTTTGCATTACTGATGACTTGTCTGAAGAACTATTTGCATCAGGCTTTAGTAGATCCAGCTTGGATCTTAACCGATGCCCCATTAGCAACTCGGCAGGAGAGCGTCCTGTGGATTTGTGTGGTGTGTTACGATAAGACAGCAAGAATCTCTGTAAACGTAAGTCTAGATCAGCAGAGCTGTTCTTTCCAGCCCTGAGTTGTTCTTTGAAAGTTCTTACCATTCTTTCAGCTAGGCCATTTGTCTTAGGATGGTATGGAGTAGATTTGATGTGTGTGATATAGTTTTGGTTACAAAAATCTTGAAATTTCTGAGACACAAACTGGGGGCCATTGTCAGACACGATAACTTTTGGAACGACCAGTTGGCAAAATATCTTCCTCAGTAGCTTGATTGTAGTTATAGCTGTCATAGTTGTACTGCGTTTAATCTCAACCCAGTTAGAATATGAATCCACAACAACCAACCAATACATGTCCTCAAACGGCCCAGCATAATCAATATATGAATCCGAGCCCAAGGTTCAGAGGGTGAATTCCAGGAATAGAGGAGTGTTTCTGGTGCCCAAGGTCTGTTTTCTTGACAAGAGTAACATCCTTTCAAAAAACCTCGATTTCCGAGTCAATACGGGGCCACCAAACATAAAACCGTGCCAAGGCTCTCATGGCCCAAACTCCTGGATGTCCCTCATGCAGGAGTGTTAGGACCTGTTTACGCAGTGAATAGGGGACTACAATTCTTCCACTCCAAAGAAGAAGAATACCATTTTCAAATGACAGTGATCCCCTCTTCTCCCAAAATGTGGTAAACTCAGGTGAGACCTTTGATCTGTCCACTGGCCATCCCCGATCCACATGAGCTATAACCCTCTTTAGAACCTCATCCCTTTGAGACTCTCTTTGCAAGTCCCTCCTGGTCAATGATAGGTCTCCCAAACGCACATTCAACAACACATCAGACTCTCCTACCCTTTCAGCAGCAGATGCATTGGTGGAACTCAAGGGTAGCCTAGACAAAAAGTCAGCAACAACATTTTCCTTCCCTTGCACCACCTTCAGTTCATAATCATAAGCACTCAGTGTCAGTGCCCAACGTTGCAATCAATTCGCCACCATTCTTGGAATTTCCCTGTGTGCCCCAAGAATCCGCTCCAATGGTTTGTGATCAGTTTGTAAAGTAAAGTGACGACCATATACATACTGATGAAATTTAACGATTCCGAACACAATAGCCAAGGCTTCCTTGTCTATGGCTGCATACTGCTGCTCCCTCTTGCTCAGCCTCCTAGAAGCATAGGCTACAGGTTTTTCTGTACCATCAGGAAACTTGTGTGACAAAACAGCACCAACCCCCAAATCACTTGCGTCAGTTGTGACAATCACTGGTAACTCCAAACTATAATGTATCAGGGTGTCTTTTGATGTCAATAGGTGCTTCAATTTTGTGAACAACCGATCATGTGTCGCCTTCCATGCCCACTTAGTTTCCACTTTAACCAAGTCGTGTAATGGAGCACACATAGCCTGTAAATGAGGAATGAACCGGGAATAATAATTCACTGACCCCAAAAAGGACCGGAGCTCCTTTTTGTTGTTAGAAGTAGGCATGCATTTTATAGCCTGAAGATGCTCCTCTGTTGGATGAATCCCCTGTTCATCAATACGATGACCCAGATAACTAATTTCTTTTTGAAAAAACACACATTTTGACTTTCTGATTCGTATGTTTGATAGCCTTAATCTGTGGAAAGTATCACGCAAGATCTTGAAATGTTCTTCCTTTGATTTTCCACCAACAAGAATATCATCAATGAAAATAGCTGTATAAGGTACTCCTTCCAGGATTTTTTCCATAGTCTTTTGAAAATATGCTGGGGCAAAGTTAACTCCAAAACGTAACCTCTTGTACTGAAAATACCCAATGTGCGTTGCAATAACAAAATACTTTCGAGACTGTTCGTCTACTTCCATCTGTAAATAAGCCTCAGAAAGATCAATCTTTGTAAAATGTTTACTACCTGTGATTTTAGACATAATATCCTCAAATCTAGGCAGTGGGTGAGGGTCAACATATATGCATAGATTTAGTGTAGCCTTGAAGTCACCACAAATCCTAATGGCGCCAGTAGCTTTTCTCACACACACAATTGGCGAAGCCTATTCCACAGGGTGGCTTTGAGTATCCACTGGTTCAATAATACTCTTGTCTACTAACCATCTTAGCTCAATTTCCACAGACTCCTTCATTGCAAATGGTAATGGCCGTGCTGAGTAAACCTTGGGAGTAATGTTGCTTTTTAAATGTACCACCGCTTTATGTCCTTTTATTACACCTAGGTCATCACCGAATAGCTCTTGATATTCACTAATCAAAGCTTCCAATTCAATCTCAGATTGCTTTTGTGGCTCACCCAGCTGATTTACACTGTCCAGTCTCACCACAGATGGTAATTCCAACCCAAAACTAAGGCACCAATCCAATCCAAAAAGCGGAAAATCATGTTTCCTACTAACCACTACAGCCAGGTGTTGCACCTTCTCTTTCAGTTTCACTGCTACTACTGCCTCACCACATGTGTCCACCGTCACATTGGTGTAAGCAACCAATGAACTTGTAGGTTTAAGGGGTGGAGACCCAATCATAATCCACATACGTTTACTAATAATGGATCTTGATGCACCGGGATCATAAAGCATCGTTATAGGTCTTCCGTTTAACTGAACTTCCACTTTGGCCGAAACTGACTTGATAGCCCTTATGGTATTCAAGACCCTTGATTCCTCTTCACCACTGGAAGGTGTCCCTTCCCTGGTTTCTGTTTCAACTGAATTTACCTGTTTTCCTTTCCCCTTTTTCACAATAGCCTTTCCAGACTTTATGCAAACTCGAGCAAAATGTCCTTCCCGTCCACATGTGTGACAGCTTGAGCTTGCCTCTGGGCATGACTCACCTTTCATGTGTCTGGGAAACCCACACTTCAAACAATGAACCCCTACATGTAAATCCCTCGTTTGCTCAAATCTCTGTTTACCTGTACCTAATTTATTTGGTTTGGCCTTAACCCTGCAGGTGGTTGTCTCCTGTTTAAGCTCACTTTTTGTCATAGCATGTATTTGTTGCTGTTGGGTAAAAGCCTGCTCCACTATTAATGTCGACTGCTCAACCTGTTGAAGTGTAGCGTCATTCTTTGGATGTAGTCTAAAAATTTCCTGTTGCCATCAGGGGCGTATCGAGAGGGGTTTCGTAACCAAGGAAACCCGTAAAATTGCTAGTAAAATCAGATTTTACTAGCAATTTTACGGGTTTCCTTGGTTACCAGGGGCGTACCGAGAGGGGGTTCGTAACCAAGGAAACCCGTAAAATTGCTAGTAAAATCTGATTTTTCTAGCAATTTTACGGGTTTCCTTGGTTACGAACCCCCTCTCAGTACGCCCCTGGTGAATCATTGCTTATGCCAATCACCAACTGATCTCTTAACCTTTCATCTAAGGATTGGCCAAAAGCGCATTTCCCAGCAATTGCACGCAATGAAATCAAAAACTGTGTTACAGTTTCCTCCTCTTTCCGGTGACGTAGCGTGAATTTCACCCTTTCTGCAATCACACAAGTGTCCTTCTTGAAATGAGTTTGCAGGGTGCGTTTTAAATCGACGTACGTCTTCGTGTTGACAGCATCCGGTCTAAAATGGTCGACCAATACCTTAAAAGCATCGGGTCCAATTCGGGATAACAGGAGAATCCTACGGGCATCAGCCGTGGCATCGCCTTGAAGGGTCCAATTCGGTCTCAAAACGTTGAATGTAAAAATCAAATTCTTCCACCGCTACATCAAAACGCTCAAACCTGAAACGTTGCACTGCCTGTCGTATGGCGTTTGCATCCACGACCCTCGTCGCCAATAAATGTAAGGAAACGAAGCCGAGAACCAACGACCCAACGTACAATACTCAAAGATCTAGAACACGCCAAATCGATTCCAATAAAAGCACCACGCATGCGCTAGTCAATCAATAC
The DNA here is from genome assembly GCA_963681505.1 of Eunapius fragilis. Lineage (NCBI taxonomy): Eukaryota > Metazoa > Porifera > Demospongiae > Spongillida > Spongillidae > Eunapius > Eunapius fragilis. The sequence goes on along the minus strand of OY811973.1, from coordinate 7,598,581 downwards.
AAAATTACACTATTGTTCTAACAGGGAGTCTTGTTAGGGACGGGTCGCGTATTATTAATGAGTTCATACTTCATAGTCGTGGTCAAATCCTATATGGAGGTTTCTAGCGAAACTCCGATAGTACTATTTTATGTCATGAATTCATGTCCCATTCCAGTTCATGTATGGGCAGCTGTGAAACTCAAATCAGGACGTACCCTTTGCCTAGTGAATGGTTTCTTGCCAAAGCAGCTACCTAACGGACAGCAACTGATGAACCACTACGAATGCCCACTTTTCAACCTGTCAAGTATACTTTTTTTGTGGACAGCACAAGAATTCAAAAAGCTGTACATGCCCGTATGCAGGGTGCTGAGAAGCACCACCCGCCGGACTTGAAGCCCGCTTGAGCATGCATGAATACCTTTCCTGACTTCACGCAGTCTGTCATTAGATCAGTACCAACCGTGAAACTACGCCACAGATACATGTATTTTCCGTGTCTATAAGCTAAAAGCTACCCGGCCGATTAATTGTTATTGTAAATTTAACCATGTTATTAATATGTACATGAATAATATGTAACTCGGGGGGTCAGATAGAGGGCATGTTGCATATAGAGTAGTGTTATTGTAAGTGCTTTTGAGTCTAGCAGTACAGTGAATGCAGATGGAATTTATACACAAAGTGAGAGTGTCGACCTGGGATCCCTTTTACAAGCAGCACATGGCTTATGCGATGCACTTAGGTGCTTGTCGATTGACTTAAGTGATGCTCAGAGAATGCAGTATGTGACATGCCACTCAAAACCAGTGACTTCAGATGACTACTGCATTCTCATTCAGTCACAAAAAGTGGAAAATCATGGAAAGTTAAATTTCAATAAAATTAAAATAGCGTTACAGAAAACAAGTGCCTTAGCAAATTTGTATTTACTCCGCCCTTCTTTGAGTATTTTCATTATCGTATCCTATGCCAAGGTGAAAATGATTTCATTAGAATGCATGCACTTAGATATTACCTGAACATCTGCTTTGCTGGGCCTCCGGAGAAGACTTTTGCAGAAAAGAATGCCCATTTCCCCAACTAAATCGTTAATTCCATGGATTTTAACAAGGTTAAGTTGGTACGTGAACGCGATTATACCTGATTTGGACGCACCTTGTATATACTATCTTCAATAGTGAAGCCCTTTTCTTTAGTTTCTTGAAAAGGAAGCACTAAGCCTTTTCATTTTGTCCAAAACATTGCACAACAGCCCATTCATTCTGTGCAGCTCTTCCCTAGTAGAGTGATCAGATTTTCTCATGTCCTCCCTAATTTGTTGCAGATCTTTATTCATAGACTTGCGGAGGGAGTCAGTGGCTGTGAGCGTAAAGGTTGCGTGGATTGCTGCGGTACCCTTGAAATACGCATTTTCGATCAGCTGAGCCAGTGGCAGATCGGGGGAAGGGGGGGGTGGGTTTGCGGGGGTTGCAATCCCCCCCCCCCCCCCCCCCCTTTCCAACAACCTGCTATGAATAATATTAACAAATGCAAAGTTCACTAGCACTGTTTTCATCTAACTCTGGGCCGTTTATTGGTCTTTAAATGTGTAACACCTATGTACATGTAACTATTAAAACCCCGTTGAAGTTAGCCGCACATTCAACCTCACATTCTTCGGCCGCACATTCCAAGCAATACCGCTTGGAAGTTGGCACCACATTCCACAGCACCACATTCCACACTAATTATCACAAAACATTATTGAGCGGCTCAGTTTATAATGAATATAATTATAAAGTCCCAATTACGGCGATTAATACAGTGTGGCCATCCACACGTTGAATGCAATCTAGAAAAGAAAGGTAATGCCAAGCTTATGACAGCCTTGAGGACCGTGGCTACGTCATACGAAGGACAGTGAGTGTCTACGATTTTCGGGTGATCCTGCACCACCACAGCATCTGATGAGGACTGTCTCACATTTCTGAACATGTGTGATTAAAATGGCCCCTCCCCCTTGAGGACCACGGCTATGTCACACATGTGAGAGTGAGTTTACCCCACTGTCTGACCAAGGTAAGCGATGTTCTGGTATTCCTGCACCACCACAGCATCTGATGAGGTAGGTCTCACATTTCTGAACATGTGTCATTAAAATGGCCCCTCTCCCTTGAGGACTATGGCTATGTCACACATGTGAGAGTGAGTTTACCCCACTGTCTGACCAAGGTAAGCGATGTTCTGGTGATCCTGCACCACCACAGCATCTGATGAAGTCTATCTCACATTTCTGAACATGTGTGATTAAAATGGCCCCTCCCCCTTGAGGACCATGGCTATGTCACACATGTGAGAGCAAGTTTACCCGACTGTCTGACCAAGTTAAGCGATGTTCTGGTGATCCTGCACCACCACAGCATCTGATGAGGTCTGTCTCACATTTCTGAACATGTGTCATTAAAATGGCCCCTCCCCCTTGAGGACCATGGCTATGTCACACATGTGACATAGCCATGGTCCTCAAGGGGGAGAAGCCATGATCATGAAACACATTCAGAAATGTGTGACAGACCTCATCAGATGCTGTGGTAGTGCAGGATCACCAGAACATCGCTTAACTTGGTCAGACAGTGGGGTAAACTCTCTCTCACATGTGTGACAGCCATGGTCCTCAAGGGGGAGGGGACATTTTAATGACACATGTTCAGAAATGTGAGACATACCTCATCAGATGCTGTGGTGGTGCAGGATCACCAGAACATCGCTTACCTTGGTCAGACAGTGGGGTAAACTCACTCTCTCATGTGTGACATAGCCATGATCCTAAAGGAGGAGGGGCCATTTTAATCACACATGTTCAGAAATGTGTAGACCTCATCAGATGCTGTGGTAGTGCAGTATTATTATACTGATTACATGTACCGGTTCACGCATGATGCAATCCGATCGTATGCTGTTATTGTGTAATTATAACTAGTTCTTGCACTTGTGGGACACTGGCGCCCGCCGCACAATATTGTTTTGTGATAATTAGTGTGGAATGTGGTGCTGTGGAATGTGGTGCCAACTTCCAAGCGGTCCAAGCAATTATCACTTACAATTAGGCCGTACGGCTAATGATAATCATTTCGTTTAGAATATTCATTGATTGTGCCATGCATAGGTTTGTATTTGCAGTTATTATGGCAATGTGTGGGTAAAGACATGCGAACTAGCCGCTTCTCGGGTTGTATCAAACTTCGTCGTTACAAGAGCGGCGATAGTCTGAAAAGGGAATCACCGAATGAGTACTAGTACTGAAGAATGTAGCTTACTTCAGGCCAAACGATGAATTAATTTGTCATTCTGAAACTGACGCGGTAGCGTTAATATCGCTTTCTACCTCTATTATGAAAAGGGTGATTTCTGATACCTGTATATTAAATCATACTGCTATATATTGTAAGACCATTATTCTGATATACACATACCATATCCAGGCACTTCTGTAATGGCCATGCATGCAGTCTCTATCAACTCTGTTGAGTTATTGAAGAGCTCGTGCATGATGCATGTGTACGATATTCAGATTGAGTTTGTCCCATCAATAAATTTCTTATACTTGGCTACGATATGATGCTCAAGGCATAGAACTGACATCACATATATATGTACCTCCATGTATGCATGCCCTTCACAACTTTCCTTATGAATTAAGTTTCTACTGAAAGGGCATTCGCTGCTCACTATATATTTCAAGGATTACTAATGAACACTGTAGGTGATCATACGTGTAAGGAGCTCAAGGTCTTCTCAATGAGGGAAAGAACTTAACATATAATGATGTAGACCCTACTTCAGAGCACATATATCATCCACATCTGGCTTGTTGTAGTAAGATGGGATCAGGAATTTCTCCACATTCTTAGAACCAAAAAAGCCTCTTTCACTACTATGAATGTTGCAATTACTGCTATCATTGTGGTCAGGGGTACTTTGATTCGAAAATGTGTCACTTTTATTGTCATTACAATGCACTGGAGCTGGGGAAAAAACGTATAATAAATGCATCACCATTTATTTCATATGTAGCATACCCTACTGTCTTCAGGTATAATAACAGCTTTACAATGAGCATTGATGGGCAATGAAGTAGTGTTTCCTATCCAAGTAAACAAGAAAGGATAATAAGCTAATGTCACTACCAAAGCCATACCCTATCCACAGCATTCTCTTATGAAACATAGTTTTAAAAAAAGACAGTAATGCATGCTTTTCATCCTGAATAGTTATTGACCTGTTGATATCTTCATAGGGAACAAATCACTAACTGAGAGCTCATACAACATTTGGAGACGAAACCTTTCCACCATATCCTGAAAGTGAAATACTTTTGAAAGGCCTGCTGGATACATTAGCAGTGTACTTGGGTGTATTCAATTGTAACATTTTCCAACACAAGCCTAGCAGCCTGTTGTGCGATATTATTGCAATGTGCATAAAAAATGATGTAAAATAAACATACAAGACATGCATACATACTGCAGTCACTAGTGTTTCCCTGACTGGGCAATTTGCTTTTCTGAAATGTGATAAGTGGAATATGATACATTTGATATCAATATGACAGTTCCCTGTTCCCACACGGTAGGTGTGCACATGTCAGGATGGGGTACCCAACGCCACACGTAGCTCCCCAATGCCTGACTGACTAGTTAGTGACCCCCAAATGAAATTATTCACATATCATCTTCACTAAAGATGGATGCCACCTATGAAAGCAGATCCAGACATTCTGATGACAGTTCCCTGTTCCCACAGTGTAGGTGTGTACATGTGAGGATTGGGAAGCCAACACCACGCATAGTTCCCCAATGCCTGACCAACTTGTGAGTGACCCCCAAATGAAATTATTCACATCTAATCTTCACTGAAGATGGATGCCACCCTTTGTTAAGTTCTAAAGCAGATCCAGACATTCTGATGACAATTCCCTGTTCCCACAGGGAAGGTGTGTACATGTGAGGATGGGGAACCCAATGCCACACGTAGTTCCCCAATGCCTGACCAACTTGTGAGTGACCCCCAAATGAAATTATTCCCATCACATCTTCACTGAAGATGGATGCCACCTCTGTAAGTTTAATAGCAGATCCACACATTCTTGATGACAGTTCCCTGTTCCCACAGGGTAGGTGTTTACATGTGAGGATGGGGAACACTATGCCATGGCTAGTTCCTGGATGCTCTCTCCTTCCTGGGACCATCTTTTCAATGGCCTACTTGACAACGCTTTTAAGGATAACCAAGTAGGTGCTGCAAGACCGATGTATTATAATTTGGAATATGCAAAACAATGATACATTTCAGTACATGTTAATGCTTTTAAAAACATGGATTTGTGTTAGTGTGGAGCATGTGTTAGTTGAAAGGTTTGGTGTGCAGGTATTAATAGATGAAATCTGAGGAGTTACTAAGACCAGTTGCTAAAGTGTTGTCATTAATTTTACAATTAGAACAAAATGTATGGATCTGCTTTAGAAATTACAGAGGTGGCGTCCATCTTCAGTGAAGATGATATATTAATAATTTCCTTTGGGGTTCACTCACAGGTTGGCCAGGCATTTGGGAACTACACATGGCGTTGGGTTCCCCATCCTCACATGTACACATCTACCCTGTGGGAACAGGGAACTATCATCAGAATGTCTGGATCTGCTTTAGAAATTACAGAGGTGGCATCCATCTTCAGTGAAGTTGATGTGTGAATAATTTCATTTGAGGTTCCTCACAAGTTGGCCCGGCATTAGGGAACTACGCGTGGCGCTGGGTTCCCCATCCACACATGTACTCATCAACCCTGTGGGAACTAGGAACTGTCATCAGAATGTCTTGATCCACTATAGAACTTACAGAGACGGCATCCATCTTCAGTGAAGTTGATATGTTCATAATTTCATTTGGGATTCACTCACAGGATGGCCAGGCATTGGGGAACTACGCGTGGTGTTGGGTTCCCCATCCTCACCTGTACACATCTACCCTGTGGGAACAGGGAACTGTCATCAGAATGTCTCTTATCACTTAAGAACTTACAGAGGTGGCATCCATCGTCAGTGAAGATGATATATTAATAATTTCCTTTGGGGTTCACTCACAGGTTGGCCAGGCATTTGGGAACTACACATGGCGTCGGGTTCCCCATCCTCACATGTACACATCTACCCTGTGAGAACAGGGAACTATCATCAGAATGTCTGGATCGGCTTTAGAACTTACAGAGGTGGCATCCATCTTCAGTAAAGTTGATGTGTGAAAAATTTCATTTGAGGTTCCTTACAAGTTGGCCCGGCATTAGGGAACTACGCGTGGCGCTAGGTTCCCCATCCACACATGTACTCATCTACCCTGTGGGAACTAGGAACTGTCATCAGAATGTCTTGATCCACTTTAGAACTTACAGAGGCGGCATCCATCTTCAGTGAAGTTGATATGTTAATAATTTCATTCGGGGTTCACTCATGGTTGGCCAGGCATTGGGGAACTACGCGTGGCGTTGGGTTCCCCATCCACACATGTACACACTTACCCTGTGGGAACAGGGAACTGTCATCAGAATGTCTGGATCTGCTTTAGAATGTACAGAGGTGGCATTCATCTTCAGTGAACATGATGTGTGAATAATTTCATTTGAGGTTCCTCACAAGTTGGCCAGGCATTTGGAAGCTACGTATGGCGTTGGGTCCCCCATCCTCACACGTACACACCTACTTTGTGGAAACAGGGAACTGTCATCAGAATGTCTGAATCTGCTATATAACTTACAGAGGTGGCATCCATCTTCAGTTAAGATGAGATGGGAATAATTTCATTTGGGAGTCACTCAGAAATTGGTCAGGCATTGGGGAATTACGCGTGGCGTTGGGTTCCCCATCCTCACATATACACACCTACCATGTGGGAACATGGAACTGTCATCAGAATATCTGGATCTGCTTTAGAACTTACAGAGGTGATATCCATCTTCAGTTAAAATGATATGTGAATAATTTCATTTGGGTGTCACTCACAAGTTGGCCAGACATTGGGGAACTACACGTGGCGTTGGGTTCCCCATCCTCACATGAGCACACCTACCCTGTGGGAACATGGAACTGTCATCAGAATGTCTGAATCCGCCTTACAACTTACAGAGGTGGCATCCATCTTAAGTTAAGATGAAATGTGAATAATTTCATTTGGGGGTCACTCACAAGTTGGCCAGGCATTGGGGAACTACACGTGGCGTTGGATTCCCCATCCTCACATGAGCACATCTCCCCTGCGGGAGCATGGAACTGTAATCAGAATATCTGGATCTGCTTTAGAACTTACAGAGGTGGCATCCATCTTCAGTTAAGATAATATGTGAATAATTTAATTTGGGGATCACTCACAAGTTGGCCAGGCATAGGGGAACTACACGTGGCGTTGGGTTCCCCATCCTCACATGAGCACATCTACCCTGTGGGAACATGGAACTGTTATCAGAATATCTGGATCTGCTTTAGAACTTACAGAGGTGGCATCTATCTTCAGTTAAGATGATATGTGAACAATTTCATTTGGGGGTCACTCACAGGTTGGCCAGGCATTGGGGAACTACGCGTGGCGTTGGGTTCCCCATCCTCATATGTACTTACCTCCCCTGTGGGAACATGGAACTGTTATCAGAATGTCTGGAACCGCTTTAGAACTTACAGAGGTGGCATCCATCTTCAGTTAAGATGAGATGTGAATAATTTCATTTGGGGGTCACTCACAAGTTGGCCAGGCATAAAGGAACTACGCGTGGCGTTGGGTTCCCCATCCTCACATGTACACACCTACCCTGTGGGAACAGGGAATTGTCATCAGAATGTCTGGATCTGCTTTAGAACTTACAGAGGTGGCATCCATCTTTAGTTAAGATAGTATGTGAATAATTTCATTTGGGGATCACTCACAAGTTGGCCAGGCATTGGGTAACTACGCGTGGCGTTGGGTTCCCCATCCTCACATGCACTCACCTCCCCTGTGGGAACATGGAACTGTCATCAGAATGTCTGGATCCGCTTTAGAACTTACAGAGGTGGCATCCATCTTCAGTTAAGATAATATGTGAATAATTTCATTTGGGGATCACTCACAAGTTGGCCAGGCATAGGGGAACTACGCGTGGCGTTGGGTTCCCCATCCTCACATGAGCACATCTACCCTGTGGGAACATGGTACTGTTATCAGAATATCTGGATCTGCTTTAGAACTTACAGAGGTGGCATCTATCTTCCGTTAAGATGATATGTGAATAATTTCATTTGGGGGTCACTCACAGGTTGGCCAGGCATTGGGGAACTACGCGTGGCGTTGGGTTCCCCATCCTCATATGTACTTACCTCCCCTGTGGGAACATGGAACTGTTATCAGAATGTCTGGAACCGCTTTAGAACTTACAGAGGTGGCATCCATCTTCAGTTAAGATGATATGTGAATAATTTCATTTGGGGGTCACTCACAAGTTGGCCAGGCATTGGGGAACTACGCGTGGCGTTGGGTTCCCCATCCTCACATGTACACACCTACCCTGTGGGACAGGGAATTGTCATCAGAATGTCTGAATCTGCTTTAGAACTTACAGAGGTGGCATCCATCTTCAGTTAAGATAGTATGTGAATAATTTCATTTGGGGATCACTCACAAGTTGGCCAGGCATTGGGTAACTACGCGTGGCGTTGGGTTCCCCATCCTCACATGCACTCACCTCCCCTGTGGGAACATGGAACTGTCATCAGAATGTCTGGATCCGCTTTAGAACTTACAGAGGTGGCATCCATCTTCAGTTAAGATGATATGTGATAAATTTCATTTGGGGGTCACTCACAAGTTGGCCAGGCATAGGGGAACTACGCGTGGCGTTGGGTTCCCCATCCTCACATGAGCACATCTACCCTGTGGGAACATGGAACTGTTATCAGAATATCTGGATCTGCTTTAGAACTTACAGAGGTGGCATCCATCTTCAGTTAAGATGATATGTGAATAATTTCATTTGGGGGTCTCTCACAAGTTGGCCAGGCATAGGGAAACTACGCGTGGCGTTGGGTTCCCCATCCTCACATGCGCACACCTACCCTGTGGGAACAGGGAACTGTCATCAGAATGTCTGGATCCGCTTTGGAACTTACAGAGGTGGCATCCATCTTCAGTTAAGATAATATGTGAATATTTTCATTCGGGGTTCACTCACGGTTGGCCAGGCATTGGGTAACTACGAGTGGCGTTGGGTTCCCCATCCTCACATGCACTCACCTCCCCAGTCGGAACATGGAACTGTCATCAGAATGTCTGGATCCGCTTTAGAACTTACAGAGGTGGCATCCATCTTCAGTTAAGATAATATGTGAATAATTTCATTTGGGGATCACTCACAAGTTGGCCAGGCATTGGGTAACTGCGCGTGGCGTTGGGTTCCCCATCCTCACATGCACTCATCTCCCCTGTGGGAACATGGAACTGTCATCAGAATGTCTGGATCCGCTTTAGAACTTACATAGGTGGCATCCATCTTCAGTTAAGATGATATGTGAATAATTTCATTTGGGGGTCTCTCACAAGTTGGCCAGGCATAGGGGAACTACGCGTGGCGTTGGGTTCCCCATCCTCGCAGGAGCACACCTACCCTGTGGGAACAGGGAACTGTCATCAGATTGTCTGGATCCGCTTTGGAACTTACAGAGGTGGCATCCATCTTCAGTAAAGATGATATGTGAATAATTTCATTTGGGGGTCACTCACAAGTTGGCCAGGCATTGGGTAACTACGCGTGGCGTTGGGTTCCCCACCTCACATGCACTCAGCTCCCCTGTGGGAACATGGAACTGTCATCAGAATGTCTGGATCCGCTTTAGAACTTACAGAGATGGCATCCATCTTCAGTTAAGATGATATGTGAATAATTTCATTTGGGGGTCACTCACAAGTTGGCCAGGCATTGGGGAACTACGCGTGGCATTGGGTTCCCCATCCTCACATGAGCACACCTACCCTGTGGGAACAGGGAACTGTCATCAGAATGTCTGGATCCGCTTTAGAACTTACAGCGGTGGCATCCATCTTCAGTTAAGATAATGTGTGAATAATTTCATTTGGGGGTCACTCACAAGTTGGCCAGGCATTGGGGAACTACGCGTGGTGTTGGGTTACCCATTCTCACATGTACTCACCTCCCCTGTGGGAACATGGAACTGTAATCAGAATGTCTGGATCCGCTTTAAAACTTACAGAGGTAGCATCCATCTTCAGTTAAGATGATATGTGAATAATTGGGGGTCACTTCCAAGTTGGCCAGGCATAGGGGAACTACGCGTGGCGTTGGGTTCCCCATCCTCACATGTACACATCTACACGGTGGGAACAGGGAACTGTCATCAGAATGTCTGGATCTGCTTTAGAATTTACAGAGGTGGCATCCATCAGTGAAAATTATATGCAAATAACTTCATTTGGGGGTCACTCATATGTTGGCCAGGCATTGGGGAACTACACGTGGCGTTGCGTTCCCCACCCTCACTTGTACACACCTACTCTGTGGGAACAGGGAATTGTCATCAGAACGTCTGGATCTGCTTTAGAACCTACAGAGGTGGTGTCCATCCACAGTGAAGAATAATGTATTGCATCAATATGTTTGAACTGATCTGAGGCTGCCTATATATATACATGACAGAACAAAGTTTTGTGTCAAAACAACTATAGCACTGCCTGAGTTCAGTTCAATGCACTATTTCAGAAGATGAATGGTGGTTCAGAGCATGGTGCAACTCAGTCCCTCTATGTTGGAAACCAGTGGTGCATGTACTTTTCATATACATGTAAGACCCGAGCCATGAATAGCTGATCAGTTGGTTTGGACCCGTTCTGAAGCGTCGCATGCATTGGTCCTACACTAAGGATGTTTGCTACATTTTTTAAGCATCTAGGAACTGTGAGCATAGCGTATGAGTTGCATGTTGTGTCAGTTTTGATTATAAATTTTATTCGTGTATAGTCACGGAAGTTTTATATTATATTCTCTGAGTTTGGGGAAAGCTGAGACTTAGATTCGTTGCGTACTTACCATGCCCTAAGCATCGCCGTTAGAATGGTCATATCGACAACCGTGGACCAACCTCGTACAGTCATCAAACGCGCACATCCGCCGCCCGCCGCTAGTGGAATGTTAACTTATTCATTGTAAAATGTGCGGCTGAGGAATGTGCGGCTAACTTCAACGGGGTACTATTAAAAAGTCGGCTAACTAAAAATGGCTGAAACGCGTAAGGATTGCTGTGCGAGGAACAAACGGCAAGGCAGCATCACGACTTTTTTGAAGAGGTTTGCCTAGCTAGTTGATACTTTATATATTCATGAACTGAAGTGTATTTCGATACACATATGTCTTATGGACCACTTGACCACTGATAGAATTACGCGGTTTTCTGCTCATACAGTAATTGCATGTGTGGTAACAGGTTAACTGTCCAGGGTCAGCTGTGGGTGCTCTAGCTTCCACATTGTCCCATTGAGCTTTTCATGTCATTTTAGATCGCTAAAACATCCTGATGATTCATGCGAACCTGTGAAGAAGCAAAAGATACCTCACCTGTCTCCATCGAGCAGCAATGGTAGTGCATATTGTTCCAGCAATTATAGCAGTGTTTTCAGCAGTGGCAATAGTAGCAGTGTTTTCAGCAGTGGCATCAGTGACAGTGGCAACAGTTGCAGTGTTTTCAGCAGTGGCATCAGTGACAGTGGCAACAGTAGCAGTGTTTTCAGCAGTGGCATCAGTGACAGTGGCAACAGTAGCAGTGTTTTCAGCAGTGGCATCAGTGACAGTGGCAACAGTTGCAGTGTTTTCAGCAGTGGCATCAGTGACAGTGGCAACAGTAGCAGTGTTTTCAGCAGTGGCATCAGTGACAGTGGCAACAGTAGCAGTGTTTTCAGCATGCAGTGGCATCATGCAGTGACAGTGGCAACAGTAGCAGTGTTTTCAGCGGTGGCATCAGTGACAGTGGCAATAGTAGCAGTGGTTTCAGTAGCAGCAGTGTTTTCAGTAGCAGTGGCAATAGTACTATCAGTAACAGTGGTAATAGCAGTGGTTTCAGTGGGGTTTCAGCAGTGGCAATGTAAATTGCAGAAGTGCAGAGTAGTGTTATTGTAAGTGCTTTTGAGTCTAGCAGTACAGTGAATGCAGATGGAATTTATACACAAAGTGAGAGTGTCGACCTGGGATCCCTTTTACAAGCAGCACATGGCTTATGCAATGCACTTAGGTGCTTGTCGATTAACTTAAGTGATGCTCAGAGAATGCAGTATCTGACATGCCACTCAAAACCAGTGACTTCAGATGATCTGCATTCTCATTCTGTCACAAAAAGTGGAAAATCATGGAAAGTTAAATTTCAGCTTAAGTGATTAAATGATTTTCCTTGGTTGTCTTACAGTGGTCTTCTGAGAGGAGGGATCTGTCGCTGCTGTATACTTTTTACAGAAGGACCAAAAAGAAGAGGATCTCGTGGATCATTACCAGGTGTATTTATTTTATCCCCATACCAATATCCTTACAACAAAGCACTTGGTAAAGAGGACATCCTATCTTCTCGTGCGAAAAACGCAGTTAATGTGCAGGCTGAGGAACGGGCAGATCTTTTTCGCCAAAACTATCGGAACCCTGAAGCACGCGTTGATACCCGTCTTCTAAAGCAGCAAGATAAGCAGGCCAATGAAAATAAGGAGATTCTTCGTCATATTGTAATGGCTGTTGACTTTTTGGAAAAACAAGTTTTGTCATTTAGAGGCCATAGGGATGATAGAGTAGATTTTGGAGTTGTTGATGACAGCAAACTCAGGGGAGTTAAGGCATGGGTAAAATTTATAGCACAGTTTAATTATATTCATATTTTACGTGAGCGCACGTGACATTTTCATGGCCAAATTAAAAAAAATGTCTGTGCAATAGTTCCAGTAACGGCATAGATATTAGAGTAGAAGGATAGGAAACAAATCACGTGAGCCATACTCTACTGTAGATTTTACGGCGCGTAGTCCGCATAGTTGTTAATTGAGTGTGAAACGCTACTCCCCCAAAACGACGACTAGAGTTTGAAGAGATAGAGAACGTTTGTGCTATTATTCTGATAGAGCTGCTGACGCTGATCACGGTGATGTAAATATTATCAGTGGCACATGCCTGCAACGGTAGATACGCGGGTTTGTAGTAATTACCTATATAAGTGAAGTGAGGCGTACTGAATGCAAACCGATATGTTTAAATCGTATTGGAATGTTTTTTCGTGTAGCTTTCGTGAAACTACACAGCATGGTGTGTTTTTCCCCTATGCCAGATTGATTTTGTACGTGTGAGGGCCAAAAAAACTACTTCCTGATATGAGGTCAAACTGCGGCGTGTAGCGTGCGTATTTTGAGGCTGTTCAGGACCATATGCAATATGCATGTTGGAAAATGAATTCTATACAGCAACGCATTTTGGTTTTGGTATAATAAGCTTCTTACGGGGAGAAAACAAGGTGCCGTTTCATGTCTGCATAGACCTGATGAATCGGACTGGGCACTCCAAGTTTAGGATGGACTGCAGAACAAAGAGGAAGACGCTACCAGACTACCAGTGCACATCCCCTTAGATAAAGTCAGCTTGTTTCCTGTCTCGTCTGTTATGGCAGCAAAAAAACTTTCATCCAACACGATGTCGTCTAAAGCATAGATATTATAATATCTATGTCTAAAACGGCAATAAAATCTCCTACAAAAAAAAACCAAATCAACGTTGCTTTACGTGCATGATGCGCGCATACAAGCATGTTCCTACCTACGAGGCTTTGAAATGGCTGTTTTCTACGATACTGTTGAAGAAGACTTGACATCGAGCCATGATGGTGGCATGGGTACGAGAACTATGCGGACTGCAGGTGTTAGGTCGTTTTAATTGACTGCGTTTCCTATCCTTCTACTATAATATCTATGGTAACGGTTCCAGTGGCGGATCCAGGGGGGGGGGTCCAGGGTGTCTGGACCCCCCCCCTCGAACCTGAATATGAATATAATTAGCATATGACGTGTCGCACGTGAGATATACATTTCTACGGAGTGCACTTCGTGAAGTTGCTAAATAGCTTATTCTTATTGCTTATTCGTTGGTTAGTACTATATTTTAGTCTGTAAATTGCGAGATACGTAGTAGGCTGGTATTTATACGTAAGGTAAATGTATTCCAAAATGCTAACCCAAGGTCGTATTATAGAGCGATTCTTTCCGCAGTTATTTTGATTCGTGCTCTGTTATTAGTACCCATCAAGGTTGAATGCACCTTGCTGCAAGACCATTGCAAATTTAAATTTTAAATTATAAATTTTAAAAAAGAAACTAAGCCGGCGTACAATGCAAATCTGCGACGAAACACAATAGAGCCGTTTAAATCCGCAAAACCACAATAGCCTGGAAACCAGAACGTAACGGAGTGGCACGCATTTATTGGTTATGATTGCTTCCGTTTCTAATCCCCCTACATGTACAATCTGTGGAATGTGTGCAAAAAATTTTTCGCGCGCGAATGTTATACTGTTCACTGCTTGAAGTAGGTCATCTGCCGGAGTGCGATTATAAATTGTAAGTGGTTCAAATAGCAATGGAAACCGCATGCATGTAACAACACAGCCATTTAAATCCATAAGACTGCAATAGCCGGCAGAAATGTAACGGAGTGTCACTCATTTATTGGTGTTGATTGCCTTAGTTTCCAATCCCCGGCCCCCTTACATGTACAATCTGTGGAAAAATTGGAATGCGTACCACAAAATTTTTCGCTCGCCCCCCTCCTCATCAATTATTCATGTCGGAACCCCCCCCCTCGCCAAAATCCTGCATCCGCCCCTGCGGTTCCATGATCCAGTGAGTTTTATATAACTAATTAAGTTGTTCGGTGTGATGTAAAGCGATGGGTGCAGATGAATGGGTTGCGCCGTTCCTTGTTAGAAACAGCGAACGCTACTTATAGCATTACGCACAGGTAAAAGCATATATCATTCGGGTTTAAACAAAGCTTAGCACGCTTCCCTTTTCTCGTTACGAAGTTTCTGCTTTATATTATTTAGACGTTTTTGCAGCTCTGCAACTGCATGTATTGTTAGTACCACGAAACGCGTTCTATTTAAAGCACTTACTGGTCTAGTAATTATACTGACGCTAATTTCTAGTTTTTTATACTATGCGATGTGTACTTTGCCCACATAAGTGTATACAAGCTCATGTAGTTGTGTTAACTCCGCGTACAGACACTGTCACTACATTGTTTTTCTAATTGACCGTTATTTGATGTTCCAATTCAGAGATCAGTCGTTTTCCTTCATTGATTCTCTCATTGTTTTTTGGAGTTACAGTGGATAGCCTTTGGCATTCATCAGATATCTTAATCATCAAAACCTTCAGTATCTTATCGTGCTGCCTTCCCATTGATATTCTTGTCGTATCGTGTTTTGCTCTTTTTGTCGTCTTGATTTTGTTTCTAAGAGCATCGAGTTGTACTATTTCGTTCCAACTAGTATTGCCTAGGAATCGACTAATTTTGTCTGCAGTTTTGGTTTTTAACTGTTTTTCCATTCCAATACTGTTGTGTAGGACATGTGACGCTGAAGCTGAAGAGGACGGAACATGTGATGCTGAAGAGGACTGAACATGTGATGCTGAAGAGGACTGAACATGTGATGCTGAAGAGGACTGAACATGGGATGCTGAAGAGGACTGAACATGTGATGCTGAAGAGGACTGAACATGTGATGCTGAAGAGGACTGAACATGTGATGCTGAAGAGGACTGAACATGTGATGCTGAAGAGGACTGAACATGTGATGCTGAAGAGGACTGAACATGTGATGCTGAAGAGGACTGAACATGTGATGCTGAAGAGGACTGAACATGTGATGCTGAAGAGGACGGAACATGTGATGCTGAAGAGGACGGAACATGTGATGCTGAAGAGGACTGAACATGTGATGCTGAAGAGGACGGAACATGTGATGCTGAAGAGGACTGAACATGTGATGCTGAAGAGGACTGAACATGTGATGCTGAAGAGGACTGAACATGTGATGCTGAAGAGGACTGAACATGTGATGCTGAAGAGGACTGAACATGTGATGCTGAAGAGGACGGAACATGTGATGCTGAAGAGGACTGAACATGTGATGCTGAAGAGGACGGAACATGTGATGCTGAAGAGGACTGAACATGTGATGCTGAAGAGGACTGAACATGTGATGCTGAAGAGGACTGAACATGTGATGCTGAAGAGGACTGAACATGTGAAGCTGAAGAGGACTGAACATGTGATGCTGAAGCTGAAAGAGGAATGGAATTCAAAGAGGACTCTGTAGAAAACTGTGAATGAACTGTCTCATTCACTGCAGGTGAATTCAGATTGTCCATGATCCTTGTGCAGTAACCTCCTGTATCATAGACCCTAAGTGTCTCAGCTGGAAGCTTACTAACTTGTATCATTGCTTTAAACATCTCTCGTTTCTTTACGTCCAGCTGCTCAATGGATGTATTCCTGTAATGTTTAAGTGGAGGACCCTCTGGCCTGAAAGCTGGCTATTTTGGTCCATCGAAGAATTCACAGTGGTCACCTCGATCTTCCCACCAGACCCCCTGACCAGCTTCAAGGTAAGGAGCAATTCTGGTTAGATGAGCCTGCCAACTAAAAGTATACTTTCGCATCATTGTTATGGTCACAGCTGTGTTACTTGTAGTTGGTAGCTGCTTTGCAGCTGTTCTTATTGCGTTGTTTTGCTCTTCTAGAGTGTTACGATCACATTGTGCACTAGCCTGTAGTCTCAGCAAAATGTTTGGAAGTACATTTACTGGTTTCCTGTTTGAAGTTGTGCATGCAATTTTGCTCGCCATTCCAATTATTCTTTCTTCATTTTCTGTGTTAACACTTTTCAGACACACCACCTCGTACTGTGGAGCAGCGTGGCTACACAGGGCATGAAAGTATGCTCCAAAAAACTTCTCCGTTGTCATACTTCTAGGTGTGTGCATCACTTCTGCACATGTCATTGCGTGTAACCATGTGATATTGTAGAGCCGAAGAACACTCTTGGTTGTACGTTTGCCGTCTGATCCATACAGGATCTCGGTAATCTCTACTATGGTCTTGAAGATAATACACAATGGTGACCAATCGTCATACTTCAGTAAGGCCATCAGGAATAGTATGGCTGTATGCCTGTAATCACATGCTCTTTTGGTTTCTTTTTTCATCATTTGTTCAATTATGGCTTCACACTCTGGCTTCATACAGGGGTCTAAGTGTGCGGTTATCTCTGTCAACAGATTGTGGATGTGCCCCTGCAAGTCATGCATAGGCTCACATTCCAAGATGGTATATCGCTCAAGGTGTAATGACTGAAGACTCTGACATGGATTGTTCATCATCAGTGTAGGCACGCGAACAAATCCATGAAGTATATGCCTTGCAAATTGGCTTCAAGTTCTTTCTTCTTAGCAGTGCGGGGAACAGTGACTCCTCTTGAGGCAAGCTCCACCTTTAATTGTTGTTTTGATAGTCTCCTGAATGGCTTTAGTTCTGGTTTTTTGCCGTACTGCCCTGCCAGAATTATTTCCTGTTGCTCTTGGAGAGTTCTCCATGCCAGAGTAAGGGCGTGTGCAATATCACTTGTCATTGTAGCTTGAATGCCACATGCACCACAGCGTATTGCTCCTCCTTGCTGAACCCCTCTTTCGTAGTTTCTTGAAAGTCCGTCACCACAGAAATACAGAACAGTGTCCTCTACTCCAATGCCATTGCTGGACATGATTGGTAAATGGCTTTCTTTTAAACAAGATACTCTGTCATGTATGAGCAGTGCCTGCTGCATATGGGCAGAACCTGAAAGTCCAATCATATGCACCTCTGGCTTTTCTATGATGCCCTGTATATTGAGATTGGGGTTGTGTGGGTCCACTTCTTCCTTTGTTAAAAACACTGCTGGATCATAGATTACTTTAACAGTAATGAATATGTACCCTTCGCCAAGTATTGTCCCATGATCATGCCACATTGCCAAATGACGGCGTCTTTGTAGAACCTTAATTCGATGTCTGATGTTGATCATGTTCTCACTGTCATCCCCAGGCTCATGGAACTGTTTCAAGATTTGTATTGCATCATCTCTGGACATAGAATCCATCTGTTCATCTGACTGCAGACGCATGTATGGCTCTTGCATTTTCAACAGTTGTTCCCGTAGGCATTTAAGAGGTACTTTCCTACTGTGCATCATGTGTGTTTTTGTGACAACCTCACCGCCTTGTGTACATAATGTTGTCACTTCTCTTGGGGTCCTACTGTGAGCACTCCTTCATCAATTTGCCTTTGCCACACTGCTTTTACCTGCTTCACTGTGCCTGTACAAGGGACTGAGATTTCACCTCCTGGCATTTTGAGCTTCCTTCGTCTTACTCTCTTTCACTGTCCCAGTCAATCAAGTTGGTAAGTATCAACTCCGTGGCTTTGTGCATATTCTTTAGCACTTACCCACCATTACAACCAGGTACATTGTACTTGTGTGCTAGTGAAGACCAGTTCAACTTGGTTGTTGTATCCCAGTTCGTAATTTCCATCATTGCACCTGCTGTATCCCATGCTATGCTTGACAGGGATGGTGAATGTGTCCTTACTTTTCCACTCTCTCCTTCCATTGTTTTTTGTGGAGCTTCAAATGATTGTAACAGGTGCATTCTATTGTAGGTTCGTAATGAAATCCCTTCCTGCAGTACCATCTGTGCAGTGTCATCAATAACCATTGTTGCAGACAGCTCCTTGATTGCTGCCCTCGCAAAACCAGTCAACAAAGATTGTACTCATGAACCTACAGTGTGCGAGATCGTATTGTAAGTACACTTTATTTCCGTATAGACAGGTCAGTTTTTTATATATGGCAGATGGTGTAATGTAGATAGGTGATGGGTAAATGGTGTTGTGGTTGATGCAGTGTGGGTGGGTGATATGTTGCATGGTTTGTGTGATGGGTGATTTGATTTCCTTAGCACCCACACTGAAAAGCAGTTAGTAGTTTAAAGAATTAGAGTGCATATACTGTATGTATGTGAAAGTATGATTATGTGTGTGAATTGCATGTGTGATTGTGGATTGCATGTGTGATTGTTTGTGTGTGTGTGATTGCGTGTGTGTGTGTCCTGTACAGTACGTGTACATGTCAGATCAAGACCAGCTGACATAGTGTGGTTACACGCAGATTATTTAGTTACTATATATTCATAGTGCCTTGTTTTGTCTCGTGGTCACTGCATGTTTATCTGATGCAACCTGCCGTGACGTATGTGTAAAATTGTTTTATTTTCCCCGCTACAGATTGAACCGTGCTGTTCATTTGAGATCTTTGTGTTTATTGTTATCTGATATTGCGCGCGAGTTACTAGAATTCTTATGGGTTCCTCTCACCGATTTTAATGCGCGCTAACTGGTCTTGCCTCGTTTTTAAAACTAAAACATTCCACAACAGTTAAGTTTATAAAAAAACTCTGATACATTCATGGTATGAATCGTCCGGTATCCTTTCATGCACATATCCCGGTTCCGTATTATCGTTATGCAGAGAAGTTATATGTAAGGTAAGACGGGATGCAGCACATAACTTACCTACCAGTCGTATAGACTGTTGTATGAAAATCCAGCTTATCTTAACCGCGTGAATCGCGCGCATGCTTCGTTGCTAAGATACGGGCGGCGCGCGGTAATGGCTACGTTGATTTCTTATTCCTTTCATACGGCGGAGAAAACAAAAGGCAAAAATTATTTAACATACACTAAACTGTGCTCCGTCTTGTACTCTATTAAGGTTGTGGGCGGTAGAAGCTAAATACTTATCGAGTCAGCATAGAAAAAAATTTTGTATACAGAAATTTTTAATATTGGGGTAGGTATAATCATTTTTCTCCGTGAAGAAGTTCTTTAGGAAATCCTACCGATAAGTTAGAAGTACTCATCACTTGATGTGTAGGGATGAAAAATGACCACTGAAATACCCTGGCTTCACTGCCGCATAATTCGTTGAACAAAATATGACAATATTGAACCTCTGCAATACTCACGTGATGCAATGGCGTAACCATGGCGATTATAATATTCCGCATCATTAATACTTTAATTTGATATCATACTTATGCATAGATATTGCACAGTTCATGAGCAATATGCAAAGTTAAAAATGAATGGCTACCCATGCCTTAACTGCCCTGAGAAGGAAACTTCATTGCCACTCTTCAGCTCATGGCAAAGGATAGCAGTATTTTACAGAAACACCTAGTAAAAATGCTAAGTACACCTGCAAAGGTGTTCAGAATGAGATCATCCATATCTATGCTAGTAAAATTAGAAGCAATCTGACACATCAACTTAAAGAGCAATGCTTGCCCTTCACAATAATTACTGGTGAGTGCACTGATTCTTACTCAAATCAAGAGATATTGTCAATGTGCTTAAGGTTTGTAGATCTATTGAGGTTAAAAGATCCTCACATCAAGGAGTGCTTCATTGGTTTCATTCATCTGGATAGGACAAATGCTGCCACAATATCAAACAAGATCTTGGAGTGCATTAGTGAAGCGCCTGTGTCCTTGGACCCATCACTAATAAGACGTCAGGCATATGATGGAGCAGCTGTTATGTCCTCTGACAAAGCAGGTGTACAGGATAAAATTAAAGAAATCTCTCCATTAGCAGTCTACACTCATTTTTATGCACACTGCCTGAATCTATCTATTGCATCAACATGTAATCTTCAAGAAGTAAGAAATCTTGTTGGAATAATTAATGAGGCATACCTTTTTATACACAACAGTCCAAAACGTCAGTACATGTTCCAGTTGACTCTGTCGTATCACTTACCTGATGCAGTCTCATAGTAAGCTTCCAGGGCTATGCAAGACAAGATGGGTTGAAAGGCATACATGTTTTGAAGCATTTTTGAAATGTATGTTTTTCTTGTGACGTTTCTGGATGCTTTTGTATCTCCTCATGAGTACCCAGAACTAGTATCATCCTTTGGTAGTTGGGATTGGGAGCAAGACACAATAGTGAAGGCTCAAGGAATGAAAAGTGCACTCTTGTCATTTCAAACAATTGTAGTTTTTATCATCACTAAGAACATTCTTGACATGGTAAAATCACTGGCTATTAAACTGCAGCAAAAAGATCAAGATGTACTTGATGCTCACAAGATGATAGATGAGGTGGTTGAAGGCATACGGTACACAAGAAAAAGCATTAATGAAAACTTTCATTTCTGGTATGCTGACATCAAAAAATTGGCTGACAGTGTTGGAACAGTTGCGGCTGTTCCTAGGAAGACTGCCATCATGAAAAATAGGAGTAATACTCCTAGTGACAGTGCAGAAGAGCATTACAAGAGAACCATTGATATCCCATTTCTTGACAACCTCTCGGCTCAGATGGATCAAAAATTTAACAAAGAAGATTGCCATGCCTGTGGTATTCTTTCTCTTGTGCCATCTATGTTTCTAGACTTTGATGTTCATCCAGATGACTACATCAAAGATATGCTTAAATGGGAGAAAGACCTTCAATATCCTAAATCCCTTGGAAGTGAAGTAAGGAGGTGGAAGGGACTATGGATGAATGAAATGGTTGGTGGAAATAAAAGTGAAATTCCTAAAACGCTTCTTGAGGCTTTGGCTGCATGTGACAAAGATTCATTTCCAAACATCCATTTCCTGCTTGTTACACTGCCTATATCCAGTGCAGAAGCAGGACGCTCTTTCTCCTTAATGAGAAGGATAAAAACGTATTCGAGATCAGTTATGACAGAAGAACGTTTTTCTGATCTGGCTATGATATCAATGCACTATAAAGAAAGAGTACCTGTGGATGAAATTTGCAAGGCATATGTGCAGGCCAATCCAAGAAAACTGTTTCAAGAATCCTTGTTTGATGATTGTGTATAATTATACTGTAATAATTATTATATTATAAATTAAAGTTGTCAATACAATATTGCAGCTGTGCGGGAAACAAACGGCAACGACTTATTTTTGACGCTGAGGTTTGCCTAATTCATTATTTACATGTTATTACTGAAACGTTGCCCACCACAGGGTTTTTGACGATTGTAGAACATAGATCCATAGATTATTATAGATCCCGTAATTGTAAGTTACAAATTTGTGTTTTTCCAAACAGTTTTGTGTAGCGTTTTAAGCGTGATATAGCAAAAAAAGTGTTGGTTCGCTCGGGGAGCTTACAGCGCTCCCCCTGACCCCCTAGCTGGGGTGGGGCTGACCCCACCCCTTCACAACCCCCCCTTTCCTGAAATCCTGGATCCGCCCCTGTTTATATACCATACTATATAGAGTTGTCTACGTGTACACGACGATTTAACAATAATGTAAACTTAACCGCTTGGAAGTTAGCACCACATTCTACACTAATTATCTCTGAACAATATTGTGCGGCTCAGTTTATAATGAATATAATTATAAAGTCCCAATTACGGCGAATAATACAGTGTGGCCATCCACACCTTGAATGCAATCTAGTAAAGAAAGGTAATGCCAAGCTTATGACAGCCTTGAGGACCGTGGCTATGTCATACGTAGGACAGTGAGTGTCTACAATTTTCTGGTGTATGATGAGGTCTGTCTCACATTTCTAAACATGTGTGATTAAAATGGCCCCTCCCCTTTGAGGACCATGTCTATGTCACACATGTGAGAGTGAATTTACCCCACTGTCTGACCAAAATAAGCGATGTTCTGGTGATCCTGCACCACCACAGCATTTGATGTGGTCTGTCTCACATTTCTGAACATGTGTGATTAAAATGGCTGCTCCCCCGTGAGGACCATGGCTATGTCACACACGTGAGAGTGAGTTTACCCCACTGTCTGACCAAGGTAAGCAATGTTCTGGTGATCTTGCACCACCACAGCATCTGATGAGATCTGTCACACATTTCTGAACGTGTTTCATGATCATGGCTCCTCCCCCTTGAGGACCATGGCTATGTCACACATGTGAAAGAGTTTGCCCCACTGTCTGACCAAGGTAAGCGATGTTCTGGTGATCCTGCACCACCACAGCATCTGATGAGGTCTGTCACACATTTCTGAACGTGTTTCATGATCATGGCTCCTCCTCCTTGAGGACCATGGCTATGTCACACATGTGAGAGTGAGTTTACCCCACTGTCTGACCAAGGTAAGCAATGTTATCTATCTGCTACATGGTTTCATATACCTGTAATGATTGATGCGCCATTAGCAGGGTACATTCAATGTAACCAGGTAAGGGAGCAGAGGGTTCCCAAACTGTTGCCCTGGTTCAAGATCAGACTATTTTATATTCGAATGCATGTACGGTTAGTTCAAGACATGCTGTGCACGTGATTGCTGGCATTGCTTCCACGCCTTGGTAACGAGGTGCTCACAGAAGCCTGCATTTCCTGCGCATAATTATGTACATGTCCAGCACGCAATAATAGATAATAGAATACTATTTTCTGTAATCTATGGTGCACTTGCGGACATTAATTACGTAACGTGTCACGTAAGCACAGAAACGACAATGCCTAAACGTGGGCCTACGGAAGTTCCTTCTGGACCTATAGTAATTCTCCACCAGCACCATCATCAACCTCCTCTGCCCCCTTCCTCTCCCCATCCATCCCTACCAATATTCGCACTCCTGTAATATTCTTTACTAGGCTAGCTTCTATATTAATCCCTCCATCAGCCCCTCCACCTCGAACACGTAGCCTGTTGCTCTATCTCCACCCACACATGTTTAGCGTTTTAATTTCATTAGTGCTCACATGAAACATCTCTCATTGACACAACTCTCCCTTCTCCCTGCAATCTTCACCATCTCCCTCTCACACCTCATAATTACACTCTGTGGACTTTTTTTTCGATTTGGCAGGGTGCTACAAACCCCTCAACTCAACATCCGTAGCGTCTCCATAACAAACCATTTCAAAATAAATACACAGAGATCAACTCCTAAGATGTAGGTGCAAAGCACTCACCTTTCCCCTCCCTGTGGAGGCTTCTACAAAGTGGACCACAATGCATCTCCTCATTGCTTGTCCATCAGAGTCAAGGTGACATATGACTAGAGGGGAAGGTGGGGAGGGATGGTGGGGGGTGGGGGTCATTCACCATTTGCTATGTAAGGGTCTGGATGTAAAAATATTCAGCGCCAGTCCAAAAAGGGGGAATGGATAGAGCGAGGGGATCTCCTACTGGTGTAGCCCAAGTGGGTGTGGCTTTAATGAATATTTAACTTGACCTCTGTCTAACACTAATCACTAAATTGACCTGGCAGTGAATACATCTGCAGGAGTAGCAGCAGACCAGAACATACAGTGCAATGATGTCAGGTAGTGAGCTTAATTGTCTACCACTAAAGGAGACCTATGGTGTATTGGGCCACGAGGCAGTATACATCTTCCAACTGGCCATCTGGCTGATTGATCTGAGCTGCTATATATCAAGACCAACATGGCTTAATTCATCCTTGAAAGAATAGTGCCAATGCATACATTGATTCAATATCAATGTGCAGCACATATAGGAATGGATACAGCCAGTCTGAGGCAACTAGCTATTATGACCTACATTTTAATACTTATATTTTGATATTCTTATCATTATTGCTAATTGCAGATCAAAATTAATATTATTAATATTATACATGTAGTATATCAAATAAACGACAATACCGCTCTCAGTTTTATTACTGTCCATAACGTACAAAACAATGCTACTAAGCTATAGGAAGTTTCATAAGTACATCAGCAATTTTAGGACGATCACCTGGACTCCTTGCTGTGCACTGCTCAATCAATTTCTTTATTGCTGACCACTGGAGCCTTTTCATTACATCTAGCCTCTTTTGCACTTCTGGAAACTGACCACATGCCATTTCCAACAGAAGAATGCCATAGCTAAACACATCCATTTTGGGAGATTGCAGGGAAGGATCAGAGCTCTCAGGAGCTGCATAGCTGTAATTTCCAGGGCCCACAGTAGTCACCTGACGTGCAAAGTTGGATGACCCAAAGTCGGACAACTTGGCCTTCCACATGTCTCCTCCCAGTGGATCAAGGAGCACATTGCTGCTGCTTACATCTCGGTGGATGATGGCATCTGGTTTCATTAAATGCAGATAATTCAGGGCCCTACCTACATCAATGGCTATAGTGGATACTTGCTGATGGGAGAGGGTTACCTTTTTCAGCACCTTATCCTCTAGGACTGCCCTTAGAGAGGTGCGCATCAGCTCTGTGAGGATGACACATGGCTGATCCAAAGTGGCTCCGATCAATAGTAGTATGTTTGGATGACGTACCAGTGCCGATATATTCATTTCTCTCTTGAACAGCTGCTCGTTGTGAGGAGATAGGATTGCACCATGAAGGAGCTTAGCAGCCACTTCAAGTCCACAGTACCTTGCTACCTTC
The DNA here is from genome assembly GCA_963681505.1 of Eunapius fragilis. Classification (NCBI taxonomy): domain Eukaryota; kingdom Metazoa; phylum Porifera; class Demospongiae; order Spongillida; family Spongillidae; genus Eunapius; species Eunapius fragilis. The sequence continues at coordinate 7,573,064 of OY811973.1, read as the reverse complement.
ACCACACCCCATCCTCCTCTACCTAGCTCTTTATCCATCAGAACAATATCACCTTTCTTTACAAGCCATGATGGTGTAGTGGCTTTGTCAAGCTGCTCTTGTAGCTGTCTGCACTGCATGGTCAGGTCCTGGATCTGCTGCTCTGCTCTTGTGGCCCTGTCCTCCAGAGCTCTATTTGTTTGCACCAGCTCTGCCATTCTGATATCAGATATATGTGCACTTGCTTGCAACATTTTCACTTCATACATGGTGGCTCTGCTTTCTGCAACTCTTTTACTTTCTTCACAACTAGTAGCTCTCCTTTCCACTCCAATGGCTCTCTCATCAGCACTAGCGGCTGTCTTCTCAAGGACAGATGCAGTTTCCACAGCAGTGGCAGCTCTCTCTTCTGCAAAAATGACTCTTCTTTCAGCAGTCATTGCTCGCTCTTCAGCAACAGATACTCTTTTTTGAGTGGTAAAAAATTTCTGTTCAGCAAGAGAGCAGATTTCGGTGCTCTGAACTTGTGCACCAGTACTTGTCTGGAGAATGAAATATTAATCAGCTATTAATGCACCATACAAATGTGTCATGTGCACAACCTTAGGATGGCGGAATGGGACAGTTCACGAAAAAAATATCCTTCCGAATGCATATATATACATATATATATATGGGTTAGTTCACGAGAAAATGGCCCTTCCCTATATTTTTAAAAGTTATAAAAATGACTCACGTTTGAATCGCTATAACTTTGGAACGGTAAACGCTATTGACTTCCTATTTTCAACACTTCATACTACATCATTTCCCTCCGGTAAAATAGATTATGGGCTCTTGCATTAGCTTCGTGCCAGTGGTACAATGTCCGATACCCCTTGGGGTTCAAACCCACCATATCTTTCGGCAGGAAGATTCAATTCACTCTTAACCTGGATACATGCCTTGTATATTGAAAACCTCAACGGCTATGGGTGATGGTGCATGCTTATGCACCTACCTAGCTGCTGGCGCTACTCAAACTGACAAGTTAGTACTTAGAATCATGGGACATGAGTATCTAATGTAGGTGATGGGACATGAGCATCTAGTGGAGGCCATGGGTACATCAGTGGAAACCAAACAGGAGCAGCAGAAGAAAAAAAATCAAAATGGTGAATTAAGGACCAACAGGCTCTAATGGTGTAGGTACAAGTGTGAGTGTACCAAGAAGAATGGAGAGTGTGGGTGGTTTGCACTTGTGTATGTGTGTGTGTGTTTGTTCGTTTATTTGTTTGTTTGTTTGTGTGAGTGTGTGTGTGTGTTTGTGCATGCATGCCTGTGTGCATAAGTGTACATTCTTGTAGTGCAGGCTCACATCTAGTAAGTGTACTCATAGCAACAAGAGACAACAGGGAAATTAGATAATAATTTTACAAAGCAGAGGCCAGTTCTGTGTATGTGTGTGGGTGCATGTGTGTGTGTGATAGATGACTGCCAAAGCCATTGTTATGTGTACATATGCACATGTTTGTAATTGAAGCATGAATCCTGTGTGTGTACATGAATGTGCGTGCATGTGCATGTGGGTTTGTGTCCATGTGTGTGTGTGTGTATGTGTGTGCATGTGCATGCATATGTTTAAAGTGCAAAAGGCAACAAGAAGACCTGTTGGTAATTGCCAGAGCAAGGAAACACAAATTTACACAAACAATAAACATGTGACTGCAGTTGCAAGTGTATGCTAGTGCTCGTGTGTGGTGTGTATGGGTGTGCATGCATAAATATGCACATTGATACCACAAGACAATTTAGAAAAAGGTATGGCTCCAATAGAGAAGCATGTGATGAATAGGATGACAGCTAAAAACAGTTTAATGTTTTGTATGTGGGTCGACAATTAGGAAATAAAATAAATTGCAATAGCAAAGCATTGATGTTGATGCATGAATGACTGACTGTCCATGGTGTGTGTCAGTGTACATGTTTGTGTGTGTGTGTGAATGTGCATGTGTGTGTATAAGTGCACATGGCAACACTAAATTCCCAGCTAAATTCTAGCCTGGAGTATCTTCAGGGAAAACCTCACTTTCATTCTACCCTGAGCCTAAATGTCTGGGAAAGCCTCACCTCCATTTAACCCTCCATTTAACTCATTCCCTCACTTTTGATCATACCCCATCTAACACACTGTCCCGAAAATATTGACACCTGGTATGGTTGCAGGTCACACATGTATGTATTAAGGATGGTAGAGGTGGGCTGCAATCACTCCAGCTAAATGCTGCGTTGCTTACCATGGCTGTACTTATAAATGTGCTACCTGTTATTGTTTACACATCAATGGCAGGTAGCACCCTTTTGGCTTCTACCCTAGCCTATCCACCTTATCTTGACCAGCGTCAAGGTGTGGGCTAACCAAATGGTAACCTTGGTTTCAGTCACACTCAGGGCAGGGGGACAGCAAACCCACAGTCGCCTGACCCCTTTTGGGCAAACAATCAACTATGCCATGCACACCACCAATTGGAAACTAAGCATGAGGGAGCATTCTGACAGAATTAAATGACATCAATTGCTCTGATCTGAGGTTGTGCATGAATGTGAGTGTGTGCATGTGTGTGTGTGTGTGGATTATATTTTGTATGGATATTATTTTGTAGAACCAAATATAATTGGTTCACTAATGAAGATAAATTAAACAAGAAAGAGGTTTTAGTAGGCCAATGATCGAGAGTACTACATGTTGGTAAATACATGTAGCTACAAGTGGGTGCATGCATGTTTGATATCTGTGCGTGTGCAAACGTCAAAAAGAAGGGTGCGTTTCAGATGAAGCTAGCCTTAGACACCGTGCACTTTCATGCTCTGCAGCGTTGTGCACGCATAAATGAAGCGTTTGACTGAGCCAACACTCTCGATTTCTACGTGCATGCGTTACAGAGTACGTACCATGTTTTGATATATCTGTGCGTGTGCAAACGTCAAAAAGAAGGGTGCGTTTCAGATTAAGCTAGCCTTAGACACCGTGCACTTTCATGCTCTGCAGCGTTGTGCACGCATAAATGAAGCAGTTTGACTGAGCCAACACTCTCGATTTCTACGTGCATGCACTACAGAGTACGTACCGTGTTGCGCAGGCTGATGGCAGCTGAATCCTTGTATTACGGATCTTTAGCATCTGCTCGCTATGATGAAGGGAAACAGAACCAGACGTTTGCAAGAACGAAAACGCCGTACTTGTTGTATAGAGTATGGATGGGCGGAGACATAGTTATTTAACAGGAAGTAATTGCATATTCATGTCCTCGATGTCAGTCATAATAGGTAAATGGCGCGAAACGACCGGGAAATATGCAATTACTGTATCCCCGTAACGGATAAAGAAAAAATTATCGAACAGAACAAATCAATAGGTACAGGATCCCTCTACGTGTAAACCAAACTAGGGGTGAATTGAATCTTCCTGCCGAAAGATATGGTGGATTTGAACCCCAAGGGGTATCGGACATTGTAACACTGGCACGAAGTTAGTTACCTTTATTTATATTTTAACATCGTAAGTCACTTGTGTTTATAGCGTTTTAAAAATTCCAAAGTTTGATGCGGCAAAAAGCGGCATACCATATTAGATAGGTATCTCATACCAGAAGCTTTGTGCTGCATTATTTAGTTTTGAAAGGTCCTCCTATTTCGCCCGTGCAATCTCTTGTGCACTACATGTGGTTATATCACAATGATTTTACGAACAATCTAACACATTGCGACCCGTTACGAAAATTGCACGTTGAAAATATAATTGTGCACATACGAGGATGGTCAGAAATATCTATTTTCTATATTATTTAGTGTCTATCATGCAGGGTTATTTTTTAAATGTCTATTACACTACAATACATTATCTCATAAAATTTAACAGTTTAATAACTTTGCACCAATTATTACGCCCTGTTGTTTGAAAATAATACAATTCTTGATGATGAATTGTGATAGTTCAGGCATTTAACTATCAGTTTATGCAATAAAATCTAAACTTCATACCTGGACCTCATGTCATGGTCTTAAACCACTGTGATACAGTGGCCCACATCTGTCAATATTCAGTCACTACATGTACCTCTAGATGAAAGTCTTCCAGAAACTAAATTTAAATTAAAAAAAAAACAATACTAAACGTAGCAGTAGTTATCTAGTCTAACTGCACATCACAAAAAATTAAATGCTACACAAATCTGTACATACCACCTTTCAGAAAGAATGGTACCATTTAGGGATCAAAGGGTTACATTATCTTTGTGCTTGCACACACACACACACACACACATACACACATACACACACACTTTAGTACTACCAACAAATGAATACTATTGATGAGGAAGTATTTATGGCCCCACCCACCAATCTGTCCCTAATGTTACTCAAACTTTGCCAGGTTATAAGACAGATCCATGTAGTGGAGGCTATAAAAACACAAGCATGTAGTGGTTGCAAACATGTAGTGGGGAAGCTATAAAACACTGACATATAGTCAAGGCTACGGGACAGGACCACTCAAGTATGGGGTAAGCATGTGTTGTGTGTGTGTGTGTGTGTGTGTGTGTGTGTTTACATGGTAAAATGAAAGGGATGGGTCCGTAGGGTGAGTAGTACAGCCATCACCACTGGGGAAGGGAGGGGTCCAGAGGGTGAGTGGTAGAGCCATCACCATGGGGAAGGGAGGGGTCCATAGGGTGAGTGATACAGCCATCACCAAGGGGGAGGGAGGGGTTCATAGGGTGAGTGGTACATGATTTGTACGAGTCATGATGATATGTGCGTGCAAACTGCTACTACATACAGTGCCGAGTAAGGCAACGGCAGCTGAATTTAGATTGCTCATTCTTTGCTTCTGTACACTATAGAATTTGAAAAAGAATCCAACTGACGTTTGCAAGAAGTGAGAAGTCTCATTTGTTTTAAGGTTCTGCAATTTTATGGGTGGAGAATGGGAGTGGTACGGGAAGTAGTTGCACATTCATAAACTCGGAATAACGGGAAGCCAGCCATAATGAGTTAAATGAAGCAAAATGACCGGGAAATGTGTACTAACTTTGCAAAGCTATCTTTGTAACTGGTGGCGTAAAAATTAATGAACAGAACAAATCAATAGGTACAGACCCCTCTACCAATAAAGTAACATTCTCTATGAGAAAGCTGATGAAATATAGGATTTCAAGGCAATGGTGGTGTAAAATGCAAGGAAACAAGGGTCTGTAGTAGTAAGGGAAAATGTCATAGTCCTATATTTAGCCCATTTCTAGCCTATAAAATTTCCTTGTGCTAAATATAGGACTATCACATTTTTATATTTATGAACCCCACGGGGTATCGGATGTTGCAACACTGGCACAAAGCTAATGCTTAGACCCCATAATGTATTTTTTCATGTAGTATGAAGTGTTGCAATAGGAAGTCAGTATGGGAGATGTTGAAGTGATCATTTTTATAAGTTCATATAAATAAACACAAAGGTTATTTTACTTATGAATTGTCTCAAATATAAATATATAACTATCAGTTTTATAAGCGGAGGAAATGCATAAATTTCACAAGTAATAAAAAGATTCTCTATGAGAAAGTTGGTGGCATATAGGATTGAAATAAGGCAATATTGGTGTAAATAGAAAGGAAACAAGGGTCTAATAAGAAGGGGAAATATAATAGTCCTATATTTCGCCTATTTGTGGGACATTATGTTTGTGTGCGAAATATACGATTATTACATTTCCCCTTCTTATTAGACCCTTGCTTCCTTCCTTTTTACACCAATATTGCCTTATTCCAATCCTACATGCCACCAACTTTCTCATAAAGTTTTTATTCTTGTTTCATCTGTTTTTTAATTTCAGATAATAACATGGTGTCCAATTGGGCTGCAAGAATATTTAGTTGCAGCAGACCCTTCCCAGATATGAAGATGGTGTATTAGGATCCCCACAGGTGTGTAATTGTGGAGGTGGAAGTGGGGGTTGCATGTAGTGGTGGAGCAGGAGGGGTATACTGTGTGGTTGGGGGGTCGTAGAGAAGCAGTGTCCTGATGTGGAAGTGCAGCATCTAAGGAAATGAAGGTACCCTGATGAGGAGGAGCAAGGGGCCTTGCAGTAGTGTGGATGTCCCAACATGAAGGAAACTTGATGAAGCTAGCAGGATGTCCAGTTCAATGGACACTATTACAGTACAGCTTTTTCAAGCACCAGCATTATACTCTTGGCTTCATACAGGGAGTAGCTATAGGAAATGATTGCAGTCATAAAAAAACATTTCTTTTACCTACCTTACATTATATGTAACTCATATAACAGTGTAATTAATTCCACCAGCCAGGTGTTAACAAGGCATACACAGACCTGCATGTGAAACCTTACACATACGCATACCATACATCAGATAATAAACCTAAACCTCCCTTAACAAACATAGATCATTAAGAGAGGGATTGGAAGCAGTTAACGTGAGAGCATACTTCTATAATGGCACTCCGTGATGGTAAGACCTATCCCTTGCGCAATCCACATCCACGTGGGCTTGAAACGAATTATGCAGTGGGATGCAGCACAGACCAAGCTACATGAACATGCTTTTTAATACCATATCCGCGAGTAATGTGGGTCAAAATTTAGGGGAAACTAAAAAGATCCGCTAGCAATAAAATCACTGGTACTGGTTGTAAAATAAATAGAGTAACCTTTTATGCATTATAATTTATAAGAGCTGCAACTATCACAGTTTTTATGTACACACTTTTTAAAGGCATATCGTGGTACTAAACATCATTTTATCATTTTGCACCCCTTCCCTTCTTGACTGTAAATTCATAAGCATCCATGAGCCATCTATATAAATGCAGCTCTTGGTTTCCCTAATTACATGTGCATGAAGACTTGCAAAAATCGTGAAAAGCATCCTAGTTAAAACGCACGCGGGAATGCATAGAGTTATTTGCACACGATAAAAGTCATCAAACACATGCACACAGTTAAAAAAAATACATTGCATACAACTGAAAATCGATTGAAATGTGTAAAAGTGCAACTTGGCTTATACAATGTGATTATTGCCGTTTTTCGATGATGATGAATTAAGGTTTCATAGGAATGGACCCCTTTTATATCGCCGCATTTGTAGCATCCAGCGAGCTGAACGATCTCTCACAAAATGCATCCAATGTCGTCTCAAGAGTTGTACTTTCACATTCCTGTTATTGAAAACAAAAATACTCATCAGCGGACCTTTTAGTTTTTTTACTTCCCCCAAAAACAGCCAAAATTTACCCACTTTACTCGCGGATGTGGTATTAAAACTAATAGTCACAGAGGATGGCAGTTATCAAGGGATAGTTCTCAGTATCACTACAGGTATACGCTACAAATACAAAGACACATCACTAATTATAAAACATTACGCTAAAAATGAATTACACAGTGGTATGTGGCACAGACCAAGCTACACAAAGATGCCTTTTAAAACAAATAATCGCGTAGGATGGCAGAGGTCAAGGAATAGTTCTTACCGTATCATGGAGTGCCACTATAGAAGTATGCTCTCACGTGACGTGCTTCCAATCCAATCTACAACATGAACCCACGCACGTATTGATAAAAGCAAGGTTCGTATATGCCATTGATCTTACCATTTTGATGGTAGTTCTGTTGGTAGTTCTAAGACCCTACGGCAATACGTCATCTTTGCGACTGGATGTCTGGGTCTCGTATTGAATTCGCTTAGCAAATTGGACAGTTTTAATATACACGTGCGTAGCTGGCAGAACCACCAGCAACTGCCTAGGTAGACTTTTAGTCTGTAAAGTAAATAAATAAATAATCATTACCTATAATTTTCTGGACTCACTGAGTGAGAGGTGGCTGTCGCGCTCATACGTCTTCTTTTTTTTTGGGTCAGCCTCCTAGCTGTCGTGCTCATAGACCATCTTTTCTGGATCAACTAGTAGCTGTTGTGCTCACAGACCTTTTCTGGATTAGCCTAGCTTGTAGCTGACACACTCATAGTCCTTTTATGGATCAGCCTTGTAGCTACATCAAGAGCGCTGCTGAGTCCATAGCGTGGTTTTGGACTTCATAGGCCAAAAGTACGTATAGCCATCAGTCATTGTGCTCGCCTTGCTAAACGGGTAACTATTCATAATGCGTAGGTGTGACTTACGTATGTCTTTGAATAGCATAGTAGATGTACGGCCAGGGTACAAGATTTTTTTTTATCCAGCCCAATATACCAAATTAAGACTACGCACTTTTTTATATTACATTATGCGTCATACAAGTTCCTGAACCCCAAAGATAAAATCCAGATATGCTGAAGGGATTGATGACAATGTTTCTAGCTCAAGTTCTTCGTGGCAGAAGGAAGGAGAAGAAGAATAAAAACGGTGGTGAATAACAGTTGGACCGGGTACGAGATATGGGCTAGAGTATTTTTGTTCTCAAAAAGCGTGCGCTGTTATGACACAGAACCAACGCGAAACTGTTCTTATTTGTGTTATCGTTCAATAGCGACAAAGAGGGAAATGATCGATTCACTGTCGTCCCTCCAGATGCGAGTCACGTTTATTAATGACATTCATTATACGGCATCAATCCTATATGGAACCTGCTTCTGCAGGTTCAGATTCATGTAGACTATCTACATTTGACATATCTGATAACTACAGTATATTAAACATATGTACATGTACTTCTTATAATGAATAATGAAAAATAGAGATATGCTTACTCACCTTTGAAAATAATAGGGAAAGCTCTTGTCGATATTTATTTACCATCAAATCAATGGCTGTATTATTATCCTACATGGAATACAAGTTGATCCTAATATGTAGCACATGAACATTCACTTGTGATGGTACATGTTAGAACCATGACTTCTATAGTAATCAGTGGTGCCATGTATGCATTGTGCATGTCCACCTGGTATGTATGGAATAATGCTATTTGTGCCCATTTCCACATTGTGTGCTTTTGATCATGTGATCAATGTAGATGCATATTATTTAAGATCAATAAAGCTAAGAAACAGGCAGTGGAGAAACTAGGTACATCCATGGGGATGAAGTTATTGCACACATTGTGAAAATTAATTTGCTACTCCATGTGTATTGCATGAAGTGCCTGGTTACATCACACTTGTGCATACTTGTGAATGTCATACATTCAAGCATGACACATGTCGAGTACCTTATTCTTTATGGTAGTGTCAGCGTTATATTCCAACAGGACTGCCACCACTTCATGGTGACCTTTCTCTGCAGCAATGTGCAGTGCAGTGGTCCCATCACAGGGCTAGGAAGAGACAACACAATAATATATCTCTAAATAAAATACAGTTGAAGTTACACTTATGATAGATTGCATTCAGCAACAATATTACACAGCAATTGGGAATGGGAATTTGCTCTTCCTGGCTGGTGGGGATGCATACAAATACACAATATTGCAGATACATGTATAATGGCTCCACCATTGCCTCATCAAATATATTAAACAAGGGGAGCATATGTCTGTTGGTAACAATACTGTTTACTTCCCAGCATCATAGCAGATGTCTACCCTTAAAAATTTCATCCTATCCTACAACAGCTCTCTAATATCCCCAAAGGCGGTGTACTTGCCCTAACCACATTGTTGCAAGGTATAATGCTGAATAATTATTAGAGCCATGCTATCTGTTGTGACATTGCAGAAGCTGCAGACATCTTTCAGCTTTGTGGAGGCCATGAATCAGTATGCAAGGCAAATATACATTTAAGGTAAACCACCTTTCATGATCCAGTAACTGAGGTCCCTTACTGATGGACGCTTCAAATGCTTTTATTACCATAACCTGGAAACTCTGCTAAATATCCGACACCTCTGCCTATCTTTAGCTACCGTTATTATCAAAATTTATTGTGATAATCCTATTGATGGAGGAGATGACACAGCTCAAGTCATCCCATGGCAATGTATGCTGATCTAGCATGCTCTCAGTTATTGTAATAAAATACACAAGTAATAAAAACATTTTCTATACGAGAAGGCTGGTGGTATAATGGAATCAATGGTGATGGTGGTGTAAAAAGTAAAGGAACAAGGCTTCTGATTGAAAAGGAAAAATGAAATCAAACCTAGTTGTCATATTTAAATGTGCGTGCTAATATAGGTCTATTTCATTTTTCCTTTTCAATCAGAAGCCTTGTTTCCTTGCTTTTTACACCACCATCACCTTTGATTTCTATATACCACCAACCTTCTCGTATACCCAATCTGTTAGGTGACCAACAGACACCTGAAGATAACCTGTGGACGCATCCTAAAGTGATTGGTACACTTGGCATGCTTTACAAACGTTCATGTCATGAGTTATACTATCCCCAAGGAGGAGGAGGAGGAGGAGGTGGGGGAAGAGGAAGAGGAGGAAGAGGAAGAGGAAGAGGAAGAAGAAAAAAGAAAGAAGATGAAAGAAGAAAGAAGCAGAACGAAGAAAGAAGAAGAAAGAAGAAGAAAGGAGGAGGAGAAGGAGAAGGAGGAGGGGGAGGAGGAGAAGAAGGAGAAGGTGGAGGAGGAGGAGAAGGATGAGGAGGAGAAGGAGGAGGAGGAGGAGGAGGAGGGGGGAGGGGGAGAAGAGGAAGAGGAAGAGCAAGAGGAGGAGGAGGAGGAGGAGGAGGAGGAGGAGGAGGAGGAGGAGGAGGAGGAGGAGGAGGAGGAGGAGGAGGAGGAGGAGGAGGAGGAGGAGGAGAGGAGGAGGAGGAGGAGGAGGAGGAGGAGGAGGAGGAGGAGGAGGAGGAGGAGGAGGAGGAGGAGGAGGAGGAGGAGGAGGAGGAGGAGGAGGAGGAGGAGGAGGAGGAGGAGGAGGAGGAGGAGGAGGAGGAGGAGGAGGAGGAGGAGAGGAGGAGGAGGAGGAGGAGGAGGAGGAGGAGGAGGAGGAGGAGGAGGAGGAGGAGGAGGAGGAGGAGGAGGAGGAGGAGGAGGAGGAGGAGGAGGAGGAGGAGGAGGAGGAGGAGGAGGAGGAGGAGGAGGAGGAGGAGGAGGAGGAGGAGGAGGAGGAGGAGGAGGAGGAGGAGGAGGAGGAGGAGGAGGAGGAGGAGGAGGAGGAGGAGGAGGAGGAGGAGGAGGAGGAGGAGGAGGAGGAGGAGGAGGAGGAGGAGGAGGAGGAGGAGGAGGAGGAGGAGGAGGAGGAGGAGGAGGAGGAGGAGGAGGAGGAGGAGGAGGAGGAGGAGGAGGAGGAGGAGGAGGAGGAGGAGGAGGAGGAGGAGGAGGAGGAGGAGGAGGAGGAGGAGGAGGAGGAGGAGGAGGAGGAGGAGGAGGAGGAGGAGGAGGAGGAGGAGGAGGAGGAGGAGGAGGAGGAGGAGGAGGAGGAGGAGGAGGAGGAGGAGGAGGAGGAGGAGGAGGAGGAGGAGGAGGAGGAGGAGGAGGAGGAGGAGGAGGAGGAGGAGGAGGAGGAGGAGGAGGAGAGAGGAGGAGGAGGAGGAGGAGGAGGAGGAGGAGGAGGAGGAGAGGAGGAGGAGGAGGAGGAGGAGGAGGAGGAGGAGGAGGAGGAGGAGGAGGAGGAGGAGGAGGAGGAGGAGGAGGAGGAGGAGGAGGAGGAGGAGGAGGAGGAGGAGGAGGAGGAGGAGGAGGAGGAGGAGGAGGAGGAGGAGGAGGAGGAGGAGGAGGAGGAGGAGGAGGAGGAGGAGGAGGAGGAGGAGGAGGAGGAGGAGGAGAAGAAGAAGAGGAGGAGGAGGAGGAGGAGGAGGAGGAGGAGGAGGAGGAGGAGGAGGAGGAGGAGGAGGAGAGGAGGAGGAGGAGGAGAAGGAGGAGGAGGAGGAGGAGGAGGAGGAGGAGGAGGGAGAGGAGAAGGAGGAGGAGGAGGAGGAGGAGAAGAGGAGGAGAGGAGGAGGAGAAGAAGAGGAGGAGGAGGAGGAGGAGGAGGAGGAGGAGGAGGAGAAGAAGAAGAAGAAGAAGAAGAAGAAGAAGAAGAAGAAGAAGAAGAAGAAGAAGAAGAAGAAGAAGAAGAAGAAGAAGAAGAAGAAGAAGAAGAAGAAGAGAAGAAGAAGAAGAAGAAGAAGAAGAAGAAGAAGAAGAAGAAGAAGAAGAAGAAGAAGAAGAAGAAGAAGAAGAAGAAGAAGAAGAAGAAGAAGAAGAAGAAGAAGAAGAAGAAGAAGAAGAAGAAGAAGAAGAAGAAGAGAGAGGAGGAGGAGGAGGAGAAGAAGAAGAAGAAGAAGAAGAAGAAGAAGAAGAAGAAGAAGGAGGAGAAGAAGAAGAAGAAGAAGAAGAAGAAGAAGAAGAAGAAGAAGAAGAAGAAGAAGAAGAAGAAGAAGAAGAAGAAGAAGAAGAAGAAGAAGAAGAAGAAGAAGAAGAAGAAGAAGAAGAAGAAGAAGAAGAAGAAGAAGAAGAAGAAGAAGAAGAAGAAGAAGAAGAAGAAGAAGAAGAAGAAGAAGAGAAGAAGAAGAAGAAGAAGAAGAAGAAGAAGAAGAAGAAGAAGAAGAAGAAGAAGAAGAAGAAGAAGAAGAAGAAGAAGAAGAAGAAGAAGAAGAAGAAGAAGAAGAAGAAGAAGAAGAAGAAGAAGAAGAAGAAGAAGAAGAAGAAGAAGAAGAAGAATAAGACGAAGAAGAAGAAGAGAAGAAGAAGAAGAAGAAGAAGAGAGAAGAAGAGACGACGGAGGAGAAATTTTAGGTGGAAATGGGTACGGACGATGGGGACGAGTATTTTTGTTCTCTAAAAGTACACCGTCTTATGACATATGTATAACGCAGAACTGTTCTCCTTTTGATATTGCTCGATTGCCACTTAAAGCGAAGTGACCCGACTCTTGGCTGTCCCGCTAGACGCGAGTGAAGTTTTTTTAATGACATTCATGATACTGCAGGATTCCTATATGAACCTACTCGCGTAGGTTCCGATACGCGGGAGCGCGGTTTTCTTTACGTGAGCCGTTTACTGTACAGCTCTCATGAGCAGTCATGCATCGGCACAAGATCATGCATGAATAGTCGATTCTGATTATGCCTCAGCCGGGACCACAAAAATCGCGCATTGTTTACCCTTATCTGGCTTCGGCTGATGACATCCTTTCGACGAATTTAGTAGAAGATGGAAACAACACACATTGTGTTGTCCCTGTCCATCTTCGTTGCGATAACAGTGACGGCAACGTTGGCACTACCTCTCAGCGTGCAGCGTTTTAAAGGTAGGTAATAACGAGGTGTGTATATTGGGATTAGGTGCTTTCATTTGATGGGATGAAAGTCACCCACCCCGCGCTCACCCGGCCTATTCGGTATTTCTCATTACCCCTCAGTTGGACGCATGAAACTGCATGGTTTAGTTTGTTATTGCTACTGCATGTTGACACAATTAAGCCATGCATGACATGCAAAAACTTAAGATACTTGTTGTTTGCGAGCGGACCACACAATATTATGAAGTTGTTATGGGTTCCTCAAATCCATTCACTCGGGACTCGAAGATACGGACAATCGCACTCGAAGATACGAAAATTAGGCACATTCATTGTTCTTTAAACAAACTAAACTTTACAGTGAATAGCATTAACGTGGTCACCTGTAATGTATTTCATAGAGCGCCAATTTGTTGTGGACTCTGTCGTCATGCCATGCAGCTAGGTTGCGCATGTAGTACAGGGGCGGCGAAGCTTATCATATTATAGGGGTGGCAAAAATGAAACGATAATTATATTCATGCTACATGAATTTCGTTTCAAAGCACCAGTAAAACTACAGTACCGAAGTATCTGGTGCGTTTCGTCGTTAGTAGTGGAGAATTCAACGGCAACATCAGTGGCGTTAGTGTCTACTGTACAGGGACCTCCTCTCGGGGGTATATTTGCCTACTGCGGTGCTAAGAAAGTAAATTTATCACATTCAGCCAGTTTAACATTTGACAGTGCATGCTCGTTGTACAGGTACTTTAGAGCAATTGCCAAAGTATAATTCTGTAACCTCGGGGACTTCACATATCCAGAAATGCCCAATACATTGGAGGACATTCATTAAAAAAATCCAAATTGATTCTATAACATTTTACCATATAGCGGAATTTGTTTTCTTTCACTGTAAAAATTTGAGTTTCAGATTTTTATGGATTATGAAGTTAAAATCAAGATATGTTTTTTAATTACTACATAGTTGACGTAATTTTTTAAGGGCGGGGAGGGGGTCGATTAACTAACTATTAAACGAATTAACAATGTTTATGACCAATTATAATCCTCTCACCA
>OY811973.1:7541356-7553856 GCA_963681505.1 Eunapius fragilis | reverse complement strand
TGCACAATCTGCATGACATCAGACTCTATGTGTTAAGTATCGATGCACACAGATCTAGGCATGCACGTTGTTCGCCATATCTCGGTAATCTCCAAGATAATGAATAATCATTGAGTCACGCGATACACCCAGCGATTAGCATACATGCATACATCACACTATGCATGTGTGACTGCATGCATGCATCAAAGAACTTCATTCAATTGCATAGAATAGCTTCATCATTAGGTTTTGTTTAAATGTGCGTATGTAAACGCGAGCTCACACGACTCTCTTTTTGATCATGTACCAGAAAACATCCATACACAAATTACTTCACGTTCGTCTCAAAGAAAGCGAGACCCGAGCTTTAATTCAAATAGCGACTGTATAGCGTTCGTTGTGGCGTTCCCTCGTGGACTCGGCATTCCACATTTCCATTTCAATGGGTGCAGCGTCATCAGTGACAGTGGGGTTTTTCGACTGGGTGCCCTATCCTTTAGGCCAGCACCATGCAGCTTGGCACTATAACTCCTCACTTGACTGTTTTCATTGGTCATTCCTTTGTGGCTCTCCATACCTACCAACACTTCGTCTAGTCATGGAGGACATGGCTTATTACTAGCCTAACTTTTCGATACCTATAATATAGGTTTCTCACCAGTAGAATCATGCATGTGGTGTGTTGCGATACGCCCACAGGACTCCTGATCGATAGCGATCCAACTGGTTTCCGAACTTATAGAGGCATGCTTCCTCAGTACCAGTGCTGCCGCGATATGGCCTTTTGCCGATATCCTCTATGTCGCGATAGCGATCTTTTATCGCGATATTTTTAAGTATATCCAACGACCAATTATTTGTTAAAATCACACAACTTACAGTGTTCTTGTCGTGGCGACATAAGAACCAACATATAAACCATGCATCCTATCATACTGTAGCGCAGGGAGATATCGTACAGAGTGGTGAATTCCACGTTTGAATGCATTTCGATGGGGGCCGGGCGAGGGCATGTGTACGCAGCGTGTATGGCCGAACACTAGTTGCACCTGCTAAATTACTTTTCATATTTTTCCGTCTATCTCCGTCATTTTCCCGTCTATTTCCGTTAATCCCATGCACGTTTGTATCGCGATATGACCGAAAAATATCGCGATATATCGCATATCGCAATTTATCACGGCAGCCCTGCTCATTACTGTCGTCAGGGGGTCCGGTTGAACCTCTCCACCATGCCGTCACATTGTGGATGGTTCGCAGTAGTGTTCATCTTGATGCCCATGCAGGGCGCGACACAGCTTAGGCATCAGGTGTGACAACAGGTTGGGGAGAGCTTAGGCAACGCCACAGAATGGGATAACTTCCTCTGCCAGCAGTATCACTAAGCGTTCTGACTTCTGATCAGGTACTGGATACACTAACCCTTAATTAGTCTCCACATAGTACACAGTATACCATCCGTTATTGCAAACATGGGGAGCCTGTAGAACCATCTTTCTTGCAAGTTTCTGTTCTTGGGGAAGTTCACCATTTTCAAGGAATATGATGGATCAGTAACACGTAAGGGTCCTTCTGCTCCTCTCTAAAGTCCACTTCACAGACCTGCATGCTGTGGTAGTGACTTCAGAAGCTCGGCTATTGTACAGTCTGACTGAATTGCTGCTACTTGGACTTCTTCCACTTGCTGAATAGCTGGCCCAACGGGGTTCCGGGATAGGGCATCGATCTGCATTTGTGTTACTTTTTCCTGATTTGTAGACTCTCAAAAACTTTACTACACCAACGTGCATGCTTCCCAGAGGGGTTAGTGTTTCCAATGCATGCTGCATTCACCGCTGCATGATCGATATGCACAGTGACATGCGCTATTGCCATATACGCATAACCACAAAAATGCGTAAGCACCCACATCTCCGCCAGTGTCTCCAATTCCGTAATTCCGTGAAACGAGTTCTTGCAGAATTAAACCCAGTGGATGGGCCTAGCTGGATTTAATTCGTTTCCGTTTATCTAAGTGTTCTCTACAAACCTGGAAGATCAAATTGGTCATCTGAAGCTGGTACTGGAACGAATTGTGCAGGCAAACCTCAAGCTAAAACCATCCAATTGCCATTTCATACGCAGAGAAGTGGAATACCTTGGACAAGTCATCACCCTCGACCCAATTACAAGAAGTTAGTGCAAGCGGTACAGGAGTTTCCCTCACCTAAGGACATAAGCGGAGTTCGTCATGCTGTATCTAGGAATGTGTTCCTTTTACCGTAGGTTCGTTCCACATTTTGCAAAACCGTTGCATCTTCTGACGCGCAAAGGTGCGTGGACTGACCAATGTGAAGATGCATTCCAAACCCTCAAGATCAAACTGCTACGTACCCCCGTGTTGGTCTACCCAGACATGACAAAACCATTTGTCCTGGAAATAGATGCTTCAGGTAGTGGCCTTGGCGCAGTGCTGTTGCAGACTTGCAGTCACAGGATAATGGAGCACTCCATCTAGTAGTCGGAGTCTATAGGCCGGAGGGTAACTATACCGTAACTCTTTTAGCCTCCTTTCCTAGCTCATTCTTGGCAGCGATACACATTTCGCTGTAATTCGCTGCTCCAAATACAGCTGACGCTTTCATGACATCGTGCTTGAGATTCTCTTGCATCTGGCCAAAAAGAAGGGTGTCACTTGTTTCCTGAGAATGCAATCACGACCCCACGATCATAAGCAACACGAAAAGTGCATGCGCTCCAATTTTCTGATGAACTCCGTTATAGATTCCTTGTCACCCTGGCACAAATGACGGAAGTACTGAGTGGCCAAAGTTTTGCTCCCAGTATCTAGATGAGTTCTCATTGCTGCTACTGCTTGTACTTACGTGGTCATTTCTGCCTTGCTGATCAATGTCCACTCTTTTAATGCTTTCTCACATGCATGCAGATGTCCAGCAAGCTGCAACAACTTTTCCTCTTCTGACCATCTGTTTGATTCACTCTGCTGCTCTCTCGCAACCAGTCATCTATTCGAGCTTCGTAGGAATCTCCATTGTAGGGATCAACCAGTGGTGCCTTATCAACCCTCTTTCCAGTTGATTTTAATGAGGATGTATCTGAAGCCTCAGACCCTGAGGGGATGTGCTACGTATATGCTTCTTTTCCTTAGTAGTTCACTTTTGAAGTGTCCGTACCTCATTCTCCACAAGCGTGTCAAGCATAACAATAGGTATAGTCCAGAAAGTTCAACCTTCGTTGATTGTGGTATTGCTGCCACATCTTGTAACACAATATTGATAAGGTGCTCCTTCATCACAGACTGCATAGTAATTCTGTGACTGCATCTCATAATTTGTAGGCAAAATGCTATTCTGTGCAATGATGCATTGTATGCATGCATGGATTTGACTCCTTGTTCTACAAGCCGGAGTCAACTGCCACCTTTCTCTACAAACCTTGTGCATGTGATGAAGATGATGTTAACTAGGTCAATGACATGACAGGTTATATAAAGTCAGCAAATATTTATACTGGCGATGTAACAGTAACAAGATGCCATTCTGCACTTTGTAGCAATCCGCATTTGTATGCATAACTCACCTTAAATGTGGTTGGTCGTCTGTGTTAATTGATGCGCATCCACCCCTCGTCTGATGGGGTGGGGCTGGCCTGAGGTGCATGCCCGTGAGCATATGGATATGAGTTTATTAACGAAATGATGCTTATTGTAATTATTGAAGCTAACGGCAGTGTTGAATAATATATTTACCTGCGATAGTACATGGATTAAATTTGTGTCTTGATTTTTTTATAACGTTGCTCAATTCTAACGCACTGAAAAATACAATTCGAATTCAGACCAATTTTTAGTATTTTTTGAGTTTATTTATGATACTCCTCCCCATCACGAGCGGCCAACTATGTACAATTTATGAGATTATGCGTAGGCACACCATCATATCATAACCTGTTCATGTACATCACAACCTACAGTATAGTATTGACTTTCAAACAATCAATCCTATGATCAAATGATCAAACAGAGCGTTTTTCACGATCAAAAATCGGTTAGAAATCAATTTGAAATAAAATTGACCGTCGAGTTAATCAATTCGGACACTCCTACACGGTTTACACCTCGGCAGCTTCAAGTCGACCATTAATTCTCACACAGAAAGCACAAGTTGATGTCTCAATGGCTGTAGTCACAAAAAATGATAATAATTGTCAGTCGGACCTTTCGTATTCTACACTTCCCCCACATTTTGGCCATTTTCACGGATGCGGTGTTAATTCCTTATGCAATGAAACAATATCACGAAAAAGATGTGATGAGAAAGCCCTTGAAGCATTTATGTTTATCCTGTAATAAAATCTGCTTATATCTTGGGCAATAAGGCGATTACGCATGCGCGGTTCTCCCTCTAATTGAATCCTGGATCAACCCCCCCTAACAATTGTTCCTTCGGGTAACTATTCCGAAATGGCGCGCGAGTACCATAGAGCTCAAGATCTATAGATGCTGAGCCTTCTGAAAAAATTAGATATCAGCAATGCATCATTTCATTACACAAACACATATAAACATCAGGGCATAACTTTTTCCGCGTGTAGCGCCCGTGCCAAGAGGATGACCAGGTAAGGTAATGCAGCGAAGTAGTAATCTATCTTACATACACAATGCGTACAATTAAATACATAAAAGTGCATGCGTCACAGACGGTCAAAAATCACACATGACCTATACATGGTGCCACTTGTAGTCAGGTGAGTAGGAAGGTTGCATGTCCAATGTTACACACGTAATACTTTTTTGCTTCATCCCGTTTCATCCCTTGCTCGTTAAAAATAGTATCATATCAGGCGTCTATTATATTATGTATGAAGTTGATGATCTGTTTGATTTCAACTCACACAAATTACATACCTCTGGATACAAAACACTAAGGCAAGGATGTTTGCTCTGTTGCCTCCATAACCTTCATCGATGGCAAAACCATTCAGAAAATGCTCGACTGCGTCCACCTATTAGCATAAACAGGGTACAAATACACATGCAGGGTGCAATTTAAAAATTGACTGGAAGCGTAATTCTTATTGTGGCCCTATAGTCGTCCGTAGAGAAATTAAAATTTATATTAAAACTTGCTCAAAATGGCCTAGGAAAAAAGTGAACCCGGCGGCGCTTCGAGATCGATTAAGTTAGAACCGCGTCACTTATAGAATGCATACAACTTAGGGTCAAGTACAGATACAAACTTCTTGGCGATGATACAATACAAGCATTCACTGACGAGAAAGTTGGTGGGATATAGGAATTGGAGGCAACGTTGGTTTAAGAAGGAAGGGAACAAGGTTTTGAGATATAGGTAATGAGACAAGGTAGGATAATCTATCCCAGAATAAAGGAGAATAAAATTAATTATTCCGGAATTAACTATCCGCGGGGGGATGAAATTGTAGGGGGATAAACAATTCCGTGATACCGCCATTGAGTACATGCATACTAAACTAGTGCACACAGCAAATAATACACATTACAGAAAGCACAGGAAAAAAAGTTAGGAATACTACAGAGAAATACCACGGTTTACTACTGCAGTAATAATTATACAGCAGTCTTACATTACTTTGCACCAACTGTATATCGCTGTTATTTTAAATGCTGCAAATATCCAGCTATTGCTACAAAATGTCATAGATCGCATTGAAGACCATTGTAACTGGCGTTGAAACAATTGCATTCTGATGTAAATGATGAAATGCAATGATTTACCACCAATGTCGAAATACAGTCACGTGAGAAAATTCTTATCTTTAGCCTCGTTCGCAGACACACAATTCAAATCGTTGGGCGCGGCCCAACATGCATCTGCGCAGGCGCTAGGTCGTACTATGAAGCGGGAACTCCTTTCGAATTTAAAATCTAGGATGCGCGGGGTGGCAAGGGGGTGGGGGGCATACACAGTTTGCTTGAATCAAAGTGGTAAGATGATACACATTTGCTTCTGTGCGTTTTATTGTCCGAGCTTTCATTTTGTCCAGAAAAATGTAAAAGATTCCGGCCAGATTAATTATCCGCAATTACGCACCCTTACGGCCGTAAATTTTTTCATTTTTAACGGGCGAGCGTCGAGTGGCATATAGGAGCAGAAGAATGCGGTATGGGTAAGTAACATTCAACCATTAGTATACACTCCCCGGCATATTTTGGTACTCGTGTTTGGTTACGATCGCTGTTTTGTCTGGGTCGCGTGCGTGTACAAAATACGCATATTATGGTATACTTTAGCAGAGAGCAAACATCCATTTCTTCAGGCGGAATAAGAAGTAAGTGAACTTTTCTAGTGTATCTTGTAATAAAAGGTATGGTTTTCTTACGCTAGTGAGCGAAAAACGTTAGCAGCAGCTACATAATTTCGAGGTATGTTCTAATTGATGCGCGCGTGCTGTTTCCTGTTTGAACCCGCACCTCGTCATTGATGAATTGTGGATGGTGTGTTTAATAGTCAGGGAGTGTTGTAGGTTGTGTTCGAGTACTGCTGACATGGTTGGTACATGTATGTGGGGTTGATTATTATTGGTGAGTGGAAGCTTTTGTGTGGTGTGGGATGCTGGAGGCTTGTAGGTAGTGTATGCAAATTGCGGCTTTTTGGAGGAGGATGTGTGGGGTTTGCAAGCATTGAGGTTTATAGGGTTTTGTGTTAGAGGATTGTAGAGTGTGTGTGGGTGTAGAAGGTTTGTGTGTGTTGGTGTCAAAGGTTTTATGTGTCGAAGGTTTGTGTGAGTGTTGGAAGCTTGTAGGTGTGTTTGGGTTTGGAAGGCTTGTAGGGTGTGTGGACGCCAAAGAACAAAACAGTACTGGTTTGGAGCGCTTCCTGTTGTTCAGCACAATTCTAACTTGTTCAGAGGCCTTCAAATCATCAAGTACAACAGAAGACAATTTGTCTTCCAAAACAAATGTCTCGTAATACGCAGTTACTTTAGAATGTGAAGTTTTTTTCTGCCGCAGAGCCTTAAACACCCACACACAAGCCTTTGACACCCCCACACACACAAGCCTTCGTAAACCCACACACCCTACAGGCCTTTGACACCCACACACACACACTACAAGCTTTCAACACCTACCAACACACACCCTAGAAACCTCGTGTGTGTGGGGGTGTCAAAGGCTTGTGTGTGGGTGTTTAAGGCTCTGCGGCAGAAAATAACTTCAAATTCTAAAGTAACTGCGTATTACGAGACATTTGTTTTGGAAGACAAATTGTCTTCTGCTGTATTCGATGATTTGAAGGCCTCTGAACAAGTTAGAATTGTGCTGAACAACAGGAAGCGCTCCAAACCAGTATTGTTTTGTTCTTTGGCGTATATCTGTTTGCATATCACTTGTGTATCATTGTAAGTGCATGTTTATCTCTCTCTGATTTCTGCAGGTGTCCCTATTTTCACCTCCAACGACTTCAGTTGCTATTACTGTAAGTGCTATGATTACAATTCTTGCTTTGAATGCCATTTAATTGTAGGTGTCACATTCTAGCCCTACTTTTGCTGGTGATCAGGTAAATTTCCAGGATGTAAATTGTCAAAGTGTTCATAGATTTCTTCCCCCAGTTGGCATCTGATTTCTTCAAATCTACAAAGTAGCTAAGTAGCAAATTTTAGTTCACAAAATAACTCCTGTATCCGATATTCCAGAGCTTCTACTCCAAGTCAACCTGTTACCATGCAAAAGACGACCCCATCACGTCCTCCAATGAAGGTCTCTGTATGCAGAAGCATCAACTCTCTATCCGTGCAACAGTCATTAGGGGTACAGTATTTTTTCATGCTGTGATGTCCTATCTGGATAACATGTACAGGGTGATCAGCCTGAGAAAGGAGCAGGAATATTTGAGGTGAGTGTAAAGGCACACTACACCTATCCGTCAGTATATTGATGCCCATGCAAACATCAAATGCAAAGTGCATATGGCAGACCACTTACCTTGTCTCTGTTTTTCAAATTCAACCTGCAGTGATGAAGAACGTGAAAACACAACTACGTATGAATTGGCTAGGGCCCAAATAATTCAACAGACAAAATGCAAGGTGCATATCGAGTGAGTGCGTGTGAATTCACTCTGCGATTTGGTGGGACCATCACTCAGTTTTAGTTTATTTAACCATTGATGTTATGGAGTTAGGTACAGGGCTGTAGTACAGGTGATCACGGGTTTGAATTCTGACCAATGCATAGTTTTTTTCACCTTTTTGCTTTTTGGGTGAAATCCCCTGCACTTGGTATGAAGGTCACACCTGATTTGGTGTGTCCTACCTTCACACCAAATAATTGGAGGCCTTCACACTTTTGATGTTGCTGCTAGACCACTTACCTTGTCCCTGTTTTCAAAGACAACCAGTGATGAAGAACGTGAAAACAGAACTGAGTATAAATTGGCTAGGGCCCGAAAAATTCAGCAGAATAGAGATGTTCCTAATCAGCAAGAAATGGTATGTTACTGTTCAAATTAACACATTCCTATATCATTACTTTCTTGTAACTTACTACCAGTAATACAATGGATGGTGATGATGCTGTACTCGTTGCATCACAGTGGTGGCATTCACAACAGTGCACGTGTGTGCATTACAGGGATTGTTGCTCAGATTGACGGGCTTGGAATTCGTAGACCAAAAAAGAACTGCACACTTCAAGAACTTCTAATTTATTTTGGAAACAGACTCGTAGAAGAGAAATTAGTACAATTCAATAACCGGCTGGATTGTGTAAGGAGGATGTAATTGTGTTGAAAATGTAATTGATGAAGTTCATTTATTTATAAAGTTTAATCCTTGTTAATATTAATTAATGGCTGCACATTCTCGTTCCCAGACTAATGAGGAATTACTACAGTGCAGTAATGTAAAACCTGGGCACTAGTAACGATATTTGTTGTATTTTCACACACACGCATTGCTCCTGTGAGTCGCTAAAACTATTGCAATACAGTATTACTACAGTAGCAAAGTATGCAAAAGTAGAGCAAATTATACTACCAATGTAAAAAATACATGCCATGTAAAACACCATTTTTGTAGCATTTGCAAATCACAGTTTACATCGGTTTACAACAACATTTACATCAGATCATATGGAACTACTCTAGAACTTCAGGGTAGCAAAACAAACATTTTTTCCTGTGAAGCAACCCTAAGGTCAAAGGTTTAAACGGAGGGGTATTTGAGATCAAAAATCGGTTTTCACATTCTTGGACCTAACTGCATGCACGCCAGCGTACCTGCAGCTTCAAGCCAACCATCGGTACTCACGCTGAAAGCGCCGTTTGTTGTCTTAATGGTTGTAGCAATAAAATCCGGTGTCAAAATCAAAAGATAATCATCAGCGGACCTTTCATCCCCAAATAAGATATGGCGTATTAGAACGTGAAAAGGAACTTACATGTACCTTGATTCCATACGCAGTGGCCCATATAGTGAGGTAGTGTATGCTGTAGTCGATGGGTTGCACGGAAGGAAAATTTTCCTTTAAGTTAGCATAAATGGCAGAGAAGTGGAGTTATACAGCAATTCCGAACTTCTGTACTTCATCCTTACCACGAAAAACTCGATGCACTCTCTTCAAAGCGCTCAGCTTTTGTTACTCGTACGACGCGCATCGCTATACGTTGGAAGAAAACAATTAGGTTAAAACCAAGCAAAAATCAGTATGCAAACCTACTTTTAACAGATATCGAACGCGCTCTTACAGGTCACGAACAGAATCAAAACTTGCTGTTAAGGGTCACGCATGCGCAATGAAATATGTACAGCCAAAATACTCACTATTGAAACTGGATGATATCGCGTATACCCTGCTATTGACAGAATCATCACATGACACTACGTATAAACACCGCGGTGCACATAAATGAACACTGCTTGCAATCCTTCATAAACACAGCGAGGCTGTATGTACAGTAATTTGCACCGTTTGCATGTTAACAAAGCGACGTTAACGTGTACAAACGATAGTCTATAAATCTATACACGATAGTCTACAAATCTATACGCTGACGAATGGCAAGCCTATATGTTAGATATTTAGTATTGGTAAGTTGTGTGCGTGCTTGCCTTTAAGATAAAGTTCGGATTTAAAGTCCAATCCAACTATGTAGTCACCGTGCCATATCATCTCGCGCGCAAACTACGCCCTCAATCCATCAAAATGTAATTACAAACAAGACTGGGAACCCCATACACTAGAGTGTATCAGTGTAATGGCAACACACCTTTCAAATTTCCAAACAACCCGGTATGCTGCTAACACTCTGCCAACACCCATTGATGTCAGCTGAACACCCTTATGCGTCTCTGGGCTGTAACACCCTTCAAACCTAACACCCCTCAAGCCTTTTTGTTAACAGTGTGCTGAGAGTGAAAACATTGCCTTTATTGGTATGTGTGTGGCATCACATGCAAGAGGCATATATTTCACCCCATTCATTCTGCTGGTCCATGCAGGCTCAAAGGAGCTGCAACAATGTAAAATTAAACAGTTCCATCCATACCATATCCTTTTGGGGTGTACGGCAGAGAGGTGCGTGATTCCTTAACTCCAAAAACTGCCATTGTCTGTTGGAAAATAGTGCTCTCAAAGTTTTCTACCTTGATCCGAATGGATGCCATTATCTCAGGTAAGTCATATAATAGGTGTGCCAGTTCTATCATTTCTGGTCTGGGGTTGACCTGCCTACTTTCTGAAATTCTTTGGGGGTATCTGTTGTTGTCGTTTGAGGAGACAGGTATTTCCAAAATATCCACTGCTGTATCATCTGCCATGGCCTGCCAATTGGAATTTGCTTTTTTGGGTGATGTAGGTTTGATCGTTTGACAAATGGTGCACTCTTTGCGGTGTTGTTCAACATCTTGGAACATGTTTACCCAACATATGCTTCCGTATGTAGCTTGATCAGTGGTGTATGAAATTAGCACAGGCACTGTAATAGCTCTGATGTGGTTCTAGGGATGAATATTCTGTAGACAACACCTTCTAAGTTTTACTGTGACCATAACTTATGGTACATGCTGCAAAGTGACTGTTGCCTGATACTGTTCGTTGGCGGTTTCTCGGATAACCTAATAGCTTGATGACATCATCTCTCTGCTGTGCTATCCTGATCTGATCTGTTGATACTACATTTGTAGAGGTATCGGAAAAGTTACCACAGGTATAATTATTGGCAGCCTCATAGGTAATCTTTAGCTCTGATAAGGTTTGCTTGATCAGGTTCTGTTTCAACAGGGATGCCAGGGAAGCCACTGCAGGGACAGTTTACTAGCATGTTCTACAGTAAATGAGTGGACACTAATGGCCCTATCCTATACATCTAGCTAAATCCGCTATCCAAGGGACGTATTCAGCAGAGAGGCAGACTGAATTTCCTATGGTGTCACACTGTATCTGGAATGAGGTCACTAGATATTTGGTGAACTAATGTCTCCCTCACGACTGAATCACCTGCCTTGCATTGGATAGCAGATCTGAATCAGATGTGTGTATAATTGGCCATGTAAGATCCGGTATTGCCTAAGCGTAATAAGGTAATTACGTACTGGCATTAATATATCAACTTTTCCATGGTCCATTATAAAGTCCCCATGCTGTTGTCAGTCTTTATTAGTGTCCACGTGAATTTTGCGTTTGTGCGTTATTCATGTAACATTGCCATAGACCTACTAGTGATTAATGTTAACAATTATTATATAGCTACCAGTTATTATAGCCCTACCAGTTATTAAAGGCCTCATAAGACAAATGTAATCTTTTCATGTGTATGCATGTATACTTTCCCCTTTCTTCTTTACCCCCTCCCTGATGCAGAGGTTGGAGGTGGACCATCTACAAAAGCCAGTGAATTCTATGTTGGGTTTTTGGCCAATCAACTTGTTGACCCACAGGCACTGTTCCTAACCATCACCACAGATGAACCAGTCCCCATTGATGTCACTGTTATGTACTTGGAAACAACTACAAATGTGACAGTGCAACCCTATGCAGCTGTACGTCTGTTGCTCCCTCTTGATCTGAAGCCAACAAGTGTATCAGATGTCAGAGGCAACACCAGAGAAGTAAACAAGGGTGTGTACATAAAGGCAGCAAACAACCGCAAGGTCTCTGTGTATGGAGGCAATGCTGCCTATGCCAGTTTGGACACCTTTGTCGCTTCCCCAGCTGTCAGCTACAGCTTCTTCAACCCAAATGTCCAATACCCTTATGAATATTACATTTTCTCAAGTGGAAGTGACCCTGATCGAGCAGTGGGAACTGATCTCCCTGGTTTCATGGTAGTAGCAAGTCAAAATGTCAACATATCCTATAACGTATCCAATAAATACCTCACCAAGGACCTGTATGCCCCGAGACCTTACCGCACTGCACCACTTGGTATATTTTCACAGATTACTAAGCCAGTTAATGGGTTCTACAACTACATTATGGCCCTTCAGCAGAGGCAAACCTACTACTTTCTGGGTGAGAAAACAGACCTAACAGGCAT
>OY811973.1:7416477-7541156 GCA_963681505.1 Eunapius fragilis | reverse complement strand
AAATTTCCTTGTGCTAAATATAGGACTATCACATTTTTATATTTATGAACCCCACGGGGTATCGGATGTTGCAACACTGGCACAAAGCTAATGCTTAGACCCCATAATGTATTTTTTCATGTAGTATGAAGTGTTGCAATAGGAAGTCAGTATGGGAGATGTTGAAGTGATCATTTTTATAAGTTCATATAAATAAACACAAAGGTTATTTTACTTATGAATTGTCTCAAATATAAATATATAACTATCAGTTTTATAAGCGGAGGAAATGCATAAATTTCACAAGTAATAAAAAGATTCTCTATGAGAAAGTTGGTGGCATATAGGATTGAAATAAGGCAATATTGGTGTAAATAGAAAGGAAACAAGGGTCTAATAAGAAGGGGAAATATAATAGTCCTATATTTCGCCTATTTGTGGGACATTATGTTTGTGTGCGAAATATACGATTATTACATTTCCCCTTCTTATTAGACCCTTGCTTCCTTCCTTTTTACACCAATATTGCCTTATTCCAATCCTACATGCCACCAACTTTCTCATAAAGTTTTTATTCTTGTTTCATCTGTTTTTTAATTTCAGATAATAACATGGTGTCCAATTGGGCTGCAAGAATATTTAGTTGCAGCAGACCCTTCCCAGATATGAAGATGGTGTATTAGGATCCCCACAGGTGTGTAATTGTGGAGGTGGAAGTGGGGGTTGCATGTAGTGGTGGAGCAGGAGGGGTATACTGTGTGGTTGGGGGTCGTAGAGAAGCAGTGTCCTGATGTGGAAGTGCAGCATCTAAGGAAATGAAGGTACCCTGATGAGGAGGAGCAAGGGGCCTTGCAGTAGTGTGGATGTCCCAACATGAAGGAAACTTGATGAAGCTAGCAGGATGTCCAGTTCAATGGACACTATTACAGTACAGCTTTTTCAAGCACCAGCATTATACTCTTGGCTTCATACAGGGAGTAGCTATAGGAAATGATTGCAGTCATAAAAAAACATTTCTTTTACCTACCTTACATTATATGTAACTCATATAACAGTGTAATTAATTCCACCAGCCAGGTGTTAACAAGGCATACACAGACCTGCATGTGAAACCTTACACATACGCATACCATACATCAGATAATAAACCTAAACCTCCCTTAACAAACATAGATCATTAAGAGAGGGATTGGAAGCAGTTAACGTGAGAGCATACTTCTATAATGGCACTCCGTGATGGTAAGACCTATCCCTTGCGCAATCCACATCCACGTGGGCTTGAAACGAATTATGCAGTGGGATGCAGCACAGACCAAGCTACATGAACATGCTTTTTAATACCATATCCGCGAGTAATGTGGGTCAAAATTTAGGGGAAACTAAAAAGATCCGCTAGCAATAAAATCACTGGTACTGGTTGTAAAATAAATAGAGTAACCTTTTATGCATTATAATTTATAAGAGCTGCAACTATCACAGTTTTTATGTACACACTTTTTAAAGGCATATCGTGGTACTAAACATCATTTTATCATTTTGCACCCCTTCCCTTCTTGACTGTAAATTCATAAGCATCCATGAGCCATCTATATAAATGCAGCTCTTGGTTTCCCTAATTACATGTGCATGAAGACTTGCAAAAATCGTGAAAAGCATCCTAGTTAAAACGCACGCGGGAATGCATAGAGTTATTTGCACACGATAAAAGTCATCAAACACATGCACACAGTTAAAAAAAATACATTGCATACAACTGAAAATCGATTGAAATGTGTAAAAGTGCAACTTGGCTTATACAATGTGATTATTGCCGTTTTTCGATGATGATGAATTAAGGTTTCATAGGAATGGACCCCTTTTATATCGCCGCATTTGTAGCATCCAGCGAGCTGAACGATCTCTCACAAAATGCATCCAATGTCGTCTCAAGAGTTGTACTTTCACATTCCTGTTATTGAAAACAAAAATACTCATCAGCGGACCTTTTAGTTTTTTTACTTCCCCCAAAAACAGCCAAAATTTACCCACTTTACTCGCGGATGTGGTATTAAAACTAATAGTCACAGAGGATGGCAGTTATCAAGGGATAGTTCTCAGTATCACTACAGGTATACGCTACAAATACAAAGACACATCACTAATTATAAAACATTACGCTAAAAATGAATTACACAGTGGTATGTGGCACAGACCAAGCTACACAAAGATGCCTTTTAAAACAAATAATCGCGTAGGATGGCAGAGGTCAAGGAATAGTTCTTACCGTATCATGGAGTGCCACTATAGAAGTATGCTCTCACGTGACGTGCTTCCAATCCAATCTACAACATGAACCCACGCACGTATTGATAAAAGCAAGGTTCGTATATGCCATTGATCTTACCATTTTGATGGTAGTTCTGTTGGTAGTTCTAAGACCCTACGGCAATACGTCATCTTTGCGACTGGATGTCTGGGTCTCGTATTGAATTCGCTTAGCAAATTGGACAGTTTTAATATACACGTGCGTAGCTGCAGAACCACCAGCAACTGCCTAGGTAGACTTTTAGTCTGTAAAGTAAATAAATAAATAATCATTACCTATAATTTTCTGGACTCACTGAGTGAGAGGTGGCTGTCGCGCTCATACGTCTTCTTTTTTTTTGGGTCAGCCTCCTAGCTGTCGTGCTCATAGACCATCTTTCTGGATCAACTAGTAGCTGTTGTGCTCACAGACCTTTTCTGGATTAGCCTAGCTTGTAGCTGACACACTCATAGTCCTTTTATGGATCAGCCTTGTAGCTACATCAAGAGCGCTGCTGAGTCCATAGCGTGGTTTTGGACTTCATAGGCCAAAAGTACGTATAGCCATCAGTCATTGTGCTCGCCTTGCTAAACGGGTAACTATTCATAATGCGTAGGTGTGACTTACGTATGTCTTTGAATAGCATAGTAGATGTACGGCCAGGGTACAAGATTTTTTTTTATCCAGCCCAATATACCAAATTAAGACTACGCACTTTTTTATATTACATTATGCGTCATACAAGTTCCTGAACCCCAAAGATAAAATCCAGATATGCTGAAGGATTGATGACAATGTTTCTAGCTCAAGTTCTTCGTGGCAGAAGGAAGGAGAAGAAGAATAAAAACGGTGGTGAATAACAGTTGGACCGGGTACGAGATATGGGCTAGAGTATTTTTGTTCTCAAAAAGCGTGCGCTGTTATGACACAGAACCAACGCGAAACTGTTCTTATTTGTGTTATCGTTCAATAGCGACAAAGAGGGAAATGATCGATTCACTGTCGTCCCTCCAGATGCGAGTCACGTTTATTAATGACATTCATTATACGGCATCAATCCTATATGGAACCTGCTTCTGCAGGTCAGATTCATGTAGACTATCTACATTTGACATATCTGATAACTACAGTATATTAAACATATGTACATGTACTTCTTATAATGAATAATGAAAAATAGAGATATGCTTACTCACCTTTGAAAATAATAGGGAAAGCTCTTGTCGATATTTATTTACCATCAAATCAATGGCTGTATTATTATCCTACATGGAATACAAGTTGATCCTAATATGTAGCACATGAACATTCACTTGTGATGGTACATGTTAGAACCATGACTTCTATAGTAATCAGTGGTGCCATGTATGCATTGTGCATGTCCACCTGGTATGTATGGAATAATGCTATTTGTGCCCATTTCCACATTGTGTGCTTTTGATCATGTGATCAATGTAGATGCATATTATTTAAGATCAATAAAGCTAAGAAACAGGCAGTGGAGAAACTAGGTACATCCATGGGGATGAAGTTATTGCACACATTGTGAAAATTAATTTGCTACTCCATGTGTATTGCATGAAGTGCCTGGTTACATCACACTTGTGCATACTTGTGAATGTCATACATTCAAGCATGACACATGTCGAGTACCTTATTCTTTATGGTAGTGTCAGCGTTATATTCCAACAGGACTGCCACCACTTCATGGTGACCTTTCTCTGCAGCAATGTGCAGTGCAGTGGTCCCATCACAGGGCTAGGAAGAGACAACACAATAATATATCTCTAAATAAAATACAGTTGAAGTTACACTTATGATAGATTGCATTCAGCAACAATATTACACAGCAATTGGGAATGGGAATTTGCTCTTCCTGGCTGGTGGGGATGCATACAAATACACAATATTGCAGATACATGTATAATGGCTCCACCATTGCCTCATCAAATATATTAAACAAGGGGAGCATATGTCTGTTGGTAACAATACTGTTTACTTCCCAGCATCATAGCAGATGTCTACCCTTAAAAATTTCATCCTATCCTACAACAGCTCTCTAATATCCCCAAAGGCGGTGTACTTGCCCTAACCACATTGTTGCAAGGTATAATGCTGAATAATTATTAGAGCCATGCTATCTGTTGTGACATTGCAGAAGCTGCAGACATCTTTCAGCTTTGTGGAGGCCATGAATCAGTATGCAAGGCAAATATACATTTAAGGTAAACCACCTTTCATGATCCAGTAACTGAGGTCCCTTACTGATGGACGCTTCAAATGCTTTTATTACCATAACCTGGAAACTCTGCTAAATATCCGACACCTCTGCCTATCTTTAGCTACCGTTATTATCAAAATTTATTGTGATAATCCTATTGATGGAGGAGATGACACAGCTCAAGTCATCCCATGGCAATGTATGCTGATCTAGCATGCTCTCAGTTATTGTAATAAAATACACAAGTAATAAAAACATTTTCTATACGAGAAGGCTGGTGGTATAATGGAATCAATGGTGATGGTGGTGTAAAAAGTAAAGGAACAAGGCTTCTGATTGAAAAGGAAAAATGAAATCAAACCTAGTTGTCATATTTAAATGTGCGTGCTAATATAGGTCTATTTCATTTTTCCTTTTCAATCAGAAGCCTTGTTTCCTTGCTTTTTACACCACCATCACCTTTGATTTCTATATACCACCAACCTTCTCGTATACCCAATCTGTTAGGTGACCAACAGACACCTGAAGATAACCTGTGGACGCATCCTAAAGTGATTGGTACACTTGGCATGCTTTACAAACGTTCATGTCATGAGTTATACTATCCCCAAGGAGGAGGAGGAGGAGGAGGTGGGGGAAGAGGAAGAGGAGGAAGAGGAAGAGGAAGAGGAAGAAGAAAAAAGAAAGAAGATGAAAGAAGAAAGAAGCAGAACGAAGAAAGAAGAAGAAAGAAGAAGAAAGGAGGAGGAGAAGGAGAAGGAGGAGGGGGAGGAGGAGAAGAAGGAGAAGGTGGAGGAGGAGGAGAAGGATGAGGAGGAGAAGGAGGAGGAGGAGGAGGAGGAGGGGAGGGGGAGGAAGAGGAAGAGGAAGAGCAAGAGGAGGAGGAGGAGGAGGAGGAGGAGGAGGAGGAGGAGGAGGAGGAGGAGGAGGAGGAGGAGGAGGAGGAGGAGGAGGAGGAGGAGGAGGAGGAGGAGGAGGAGGAGGAGGAGGAGGAGGAGGAGGAGGAGGAGGAGGAGGAGGAGGAGGAGGAGGAGGAGGAGGAGGAGGAGGAGGAGGAGGAGGAGGAGGAGGAGGAGGAGGAGGAGGAGGAGGAGGAGGAGGAGGAGGAGGAGGAGGAGGAGGAGGAGGAGGAGGAGGAGGAGGAGGAGGAGGAGGAGGAGGAGGAGAGGAGGAGGAGGAGGAGGAGGAGGAGGAGGAGGAGGAGGAGGAGGAGGAGGAGGAGGAGGAGGAGGAGGAGGAGGAGGAGGAGGAGGAGGAGGAGGAGGAGGAGGAGGAGGAGGAGGAGGAGGAGGAGGAGGAGGAGGAGGAGGAGGAGGAGGAGGAGGAGGAGGAGGAGGAGGAGGAGGAGGAGGAGGAGGAGGAGGAGGAGGAGGAGGAGGAGGAGGAGGAGGAGGAGGAGGAGGAGGAGGAGGAGGAGGAGGAGGAGGAGGAGGAGGAGGAGGAGGAGGAGGAGGAGGAGGAGGAGGAGGAGGAGGAGGAGGAGGAGGAGGAGGAGGAGGAGGAGGAGGAGGAGGAGGAGGAGGAGGAGGAGGAGGAGGAGGAGGAGGAGGAGGAGGAGGAGGAGGAGGAGGAGGAGGAGGAGGAGGAGGAGGAGGAGGAGGAGGAGGAGGAGGAGGAGGAGGAGGAGGAGGAGGAGGAGGAGGAGGAGGAGGAGGAGGAGGAGGAGGAGGAGGAGGAGGAGGAGGAGGAGGAGGAGGAGGAGGAGGAGGAGGAGGAGGAGGAGGAGGAGGAGGAGGAGGAGGAGGAGGAGGAGGAGGAGGAGGAGGAGGAGGAGGAGGAGGAGGAGGAGGAGGAGGAGGAGGAGGAGGAGGAGGAGGAGGAGGAGGAGGAGGAGGAGGAGGAGGAGGAGGAGGAGGAGGAGGAGGAGGAGGAGGAGGAGGAGGAGGAGGAGGAGGAGGAGGAGGAGGAGGAGGAGGAGGAGGAGGAGGAGGAGGAGGAGGAGGAGGAGGAGGAGGAGGAGGAGGAGGAGGAGGAGGAGGAGGAGGAGAGGAGGAGGAGGAGGAGGAGGAGGAGGAGGAGGAGGAGGAGGAGGAGGAGGAGGAGGAGGAGGAGGAGGAGGAGGAGGAGGAGGAGGAGGAGGAGGAGGAGGAGGAGGAGGAGGAGGAGGAGGAGGAGGAGGAGGAGGAGGAGGAGGAGGAGGAGGAGGAGAGGAGGAGGAGGAGGAGGAGGAGGAGGAGGAGGAGGAGGAGGAGGAGGAGGAGGAGGAGGAGGAGGAGGAGGAGGAGGAGGAGGAGGAGGAGGAGGAGGAGGAGGAGGAGGAGGAGGAGGAGGAGGAGGAGGAGGAGGAGGAGAGAGAAGAAGAAGAAGAAGAAGAAGAAGAAGAAGAAGAAGAAGAAGAAGAAGAAGAAGAAGAAGAAGAAGAAGAAGAAGAAGAAGAAGAAGAAGAAGAAGAAGAAGAAGAAGAAGAAGAAGAAGAAGAAGAAGAAGAAGAAGAAGAAGAAGAAGAAGAAGAAGAAGAAGAAGAAGAAGAAGAAGAAGAAGAAGAAGAAGAAGAAGAAGAAGAAGAAGAAGAAGAAGAAGAAGAAGAAGAAGAAGAAGAAGAAGAAGAAGAAGAAGAAGAAGAAGAAGAAGAAGAAGAAGAAGAAGAAGAAGAAGAAGAAGAAGAAGAAGAAGAAGAAGAAGAAGAAGAAGAAGAAGAAGAAGAAGAAGAAGAAGAAGAAGAAGAAGAAGAAGAAGAAGAAGAAGGACGACGGAGGAGAAATTTGAGGTGGAACTGGGTACGGACGATGGGGACGAGTATTTATGTTCTCTAAAAGTACACCGTCTTATGACACAGATACAACACAGAACTGTTCTCCTTTTAGATATCGCTCAATTGCCACTAAGAGCGAAGTGACCTGATTCTTGGCTGTCCCGCTAGATATGAGTGACATTTTTAATGACATTCATGATACCACAGGATTTCTATATGGAACATACTTGCGTAGGTTCCGATAGAAAAATTCAAAGGATGTCCTGGAGACCAAGGGATATGTATTTAAATTCTAATTCACAAATATTAAGGAATGATATTGGTCTTTTATACATGTAATGGATATTGTAATACATATATGTCTACATCACCACTACATCTATACCACAGTGCTTTCATTGCTATTCATATCAAGATGACACAAAATGGCCACCATGCAAGGGTACACTCACCCATGCACATGTACTGTAACAATGTTAAGGAAGTCATAGAATAAAATGCAAATCAAATATTGATTCCCCCTCCCCCTTTCTGAAGGCTGCGTACGCCCATTATTTGCAGTGTTGTACTGTTAAGCAATATAGTGGTGTGTAACACAACTGAAGACGAGCTCGGCTTGTTTGGTTCCGCGCATACGAGTTCGAAAGGTACGATCGTATATAACAATTGCGATTTCGAATCGCACTTCATACCCGATACAAAAAGACAAAAAGCGTGGAGGGGGGGGGGAAGGGGGGAAAGGACTTCTGTCAGCATCTGACAGACCAGAAATGAAAAGCAGTGTGGGGGGCAGAGGGTTTGCTCAACCTAGAGGGGAGGCATCTCACCCCCCCTCTGTACATTAAACGTATTTACAACTGGCAATTGTACAAGTAAAGAAAAACATTCTCTAACGAGAAAGTTGGTGGGATATAGGAATTGGAGGCAATGATGGTGTAACAAAGGAAGGGAACAAGGTTTTGAGAAAAGGGTAATGAGACAAAAATCTGATCTTTTGCTTCTGTTACATTTACACGTGCTAAATATAGGATTTTTGTCTCATTACCCTTTTCTCAAAACCTTGTTCCCTTCCTTTGTACACCATCATTGCCTCCAATTCCTATATCCCACCAACTTTCTCGTTAGAGAATGTTTTTCTTTACGTGTTTCCTCTATTTTTTATTATCATTTTTTATCGATTATTAATACTGGCAAGTGCCCCCCCTCCGCTTCAATTACCGTCACGAGCAGACACCCGCTTTTGTTTGGGATCACTCTAAGGAACGCGGGAAAATTCTAACTCGTCGTTTCGTTGTTTAGCTTCCCCTCTTTTGTTTGCACAATTCTAAATATACATAAATGTCGCCATGGGAACGCTTCTATTTAACACTACGCATTACATAATGATTACATATGTCAGTTTTATTCTGATACTTGAAGATGTCCTTCCAGGAGATTCTAAAGCGATTGGTATAATTGGCGCTATTTAAAACCATTCCTATCCGGAGTTATACTCATCCGAGAAGAAGACGACGACGATGACGACGGAGAAGATTTGGCCTGGGAATGAGGTAAAACACGAACTTTTTTGTTGCTCTTAAAGCAAACAGTTCGAAGACTGGAATAAAACTTTAAAATGACCGTCTTTGACTTCTGGTTCGATAGCAACAAAGAGCAACACTATCCGTTTCTCGGTACGCGAGTTATACGCAGGGTGCGTTTTTAACATGATACTCACGACCTGGGTCAATTCCTATATAGGATGGTGAACCCACTATAGAGTGTAAAAAGGTGACCTTACATGTACCATGGGCCTCTAAATCAGTCATGATAGTTGTCCAATAATCGAATGCAGACTGATAGTTTTGGTTCCTGTTTTTGATCTGGTCATTATAGGGTCCCAGACCAGAGTTGGAGCAGATAGATCTGGGACGACATTTTGTTCAGTAGCTTGAGATGGCTGGTGTTTGGCATCTTCTCTCTCTACTCTTTCCGGTATTGGTACCAGGTGTCGGCTAATTCCTCTAACTTGCCCAGATGGTGTACTGACGATGTAGGACCTGGGAGTATCTGCTGGCCTCATCACCTGACCTGGAACTGGATCACAAACACTGCCTCCTGTCACCGACATCTCAGAACCATCACTCAAGTCTGCCCCCTCATGTGACCGATGACGTACATCATAGTTATACTCCTGTTTGTTTTTGTAACTTTCATACTGTGCTTTCAGAGATCCTAAATGAGACCAGTTGGGAATAAACTGTTTGGGTAATTGTGGAGCTTCAGTTCTGAACCTACGTCCCATCAACAGCTCTGCTGGACTATACCCACACCAGGACATAGCAGTGATTCTATAACTCAGCAGACTTAAAGGCAGGGTCATCCCCTGAATTCTGAAGCCGCTTTGCAGTCTGTACTGCCCGCTCGGTCTGACAATTACCCTGAGGATAATGTGGTGACATGCGCAAATCCATAGGATACTTAAAATGCCTTCATTTCTCTTGAGACAAACTGCGGACCATTGTCACATGAGCCTTTCAGGGATGCCGTATCTCGAAAAGATGATTTTTGGCACAGTGATAATTGTAGTTGAGGTAGTAGATTTAAGCTTAACAACTCCTATAAGACGAGAAAAATAGTCAACCAACAACAAATACTTGACGCCTTCAAGCTCAAATAGATCGGCTCCAACTTTTTGCCACGGATAATCAGGTAGTTCAGATGCAATAATTGGCTCCAAGGAGGGGTACATCTCTGAGAGCATGTGTGACACTGATGAAATCTCCAACTTAATTTGAGACACCAGGCCACCAGACAGCTGATTCCGCACAAAGTCGACACTTAAGGATACCTTGGATTCCAATAAGCAACCTTCACATGATCTGGTGATTTCTTCAATGTCCTTGTCAATGCCTGGCCACCATATGTGACTCCGAGCCAAACTTTTCATCATGATGACCCCTATGTGTCCATTATGCAGTTCCTCCAACACTTTCTCTTCTAATTTTTTTGGAACTACAACACGCACCCCCCACATCAAACAGTCCTGCTCTATTGGCAGCTCATCCTTTCTGTCCATATATGGTTTCAGGTCTCTTCCCATTTGAAGGGGCCATCCTTGCAACACAAACTGATACACTTTAGCCAAGGTAGGGTCTCTTTTAGTGTTTATTGTTATGTCTTCTGTCGTCACAGATAATGGTTCAATTTGCTGAATTGCTAGCAGTTCACTTCTTCTTTTTTGGACCCCAGGTCCTGACTGTTTGTAGGTAGGCGAGACAATGCATCTGCATTAACGTGAAGTGTTGTGTTCCGGTATACAATGTTGAAGCTGTATCCTGACAAGAATATCCCATATCTTTGCAGACGAGCTGCCGCGGTAGTGGAAACACCTTTCTCTGGATTAAAAATTGCTGTCAGTGGTTGGTGGTCTGTTATCAGTGTGAACCATTTACCATAGAGGTATTGATGAAAATGTTTTATCCCCCATATTAAAGCTGTAGCTTCCTTGTCAATTTGGGCATACTTCTGTTCTGATGCTGATAGGGTACGTGAGGCAAAGCTATTGCAGTTCGACTCCTTCTGAAATAGTATGTGACAGTACCGCCCCCAGTCCATTAGGGGCTTGCATCACATGCCAATGTGAGGGGTAATTCCGGGTTGAAGTGTGTCAATACTTGTTCTGATGTGATCAATGCTTTCACTTCTTCAAACACCTCTTGGCATTTTGTAGACCACTTCCTTGTGGGGTGTGTTTCAGTACCAGCGCATATAAGGGCGTCAGCCTGGTTGACAAGTTTGGGAGAAATGGATTATAATAGTTCACAAGCCCTAAAAAGGACCGTAATTCCGTAACTTTGCATGGCCTCGGTGATTCTCTCACTGCTTGGATCTTGTCTAGCGTCTTGTGTAAGCCTTCCTTGTCAATCTGATGACCATAAAAAGTGATACTTTCCTGGAAAAAGGTACACTTCTTTGGGTTTATGGTGAGATTGTTTTTGTCCAGACGTCCCAATACTTGAATAAATATGTGAAATGTTCATCGTCATCTCTCGCCTGCAACTACTATGTCATCCAACAAACATTGGGACTTCGGTATCCCTTGTAGGATCAGATCCATAGTCCTTTGCCACATCGCGGGTGCAGACGCTATCCCAAAAGCTAACCTGTTATAAAGCCTTTCTGAGTATTGATGGTCAAAAGCCTCATCATCGAGCTCCATTTGGGAGTAGGCTTGTTTTAAGTCAATCTTACTAAACACAGTACTGCCTCACAAACTAGTGAAGATGTCTTTGATCTTAGGAAGGGGTATTTTTCGATTTTTAGAGCAGGGTTCACTGTTGTTTTATAGTCCCTACACAGCCTGATTCCTGATTGCTCTATCTGGTTTTGGGACTACCACGATTGGGGTAGCCCACTCACTCCACTCTATGGGGGTTATTATCCCAGCTTTCTGTAGCCGTTCTAATTCAGCTTCCACTTTCACTCTTAGGGAGTAAGGAACTGGGCTAGCCTTGAGGAAGACTGGTGTGTACATCCTTCGCTTATGTTCAGTTTGGCTTTTGTACCCTTTAAAACTCCTAATTCTTCTCTTTGCAGGTTTGGGTACCTTTCTATCAGTAATTTCAGTCTTGCGGCTCTCTGATTCCCTCTTTACATAGATTCTCTTCTTTGCATTGCACTGTTTTGATCATTCCCCAATCCAGCGGGATACTTTCCAACCCTGTCTTTCCACTACAAATAGGGGTAATGTCCACTCTTTGCCTTCCTTCTTCACTCTGACTTGCAACTCCCCCTTAAGGCTTATTTTCTTCCCTGGGTATGTCCTTAACTGAGCTTTTGTCTTCATCATGGGGATATGTGAAAACCTCTGTTGGTAGGTGTTGAGG
Organism: Eunapius fragilis; assembly: GCA_963681505.1. Lineage (NCBI taxonomy): Eukaryota > Metazoa > Porifera > Demospongiae > Spongillida > Spongillidae > Eunapius > Eunapius fragilis. Next base: position 7,529,112 of record OY811973.1, on the reverse strand, counting down.
GGGTAATAAGGACACTGCTGCACTGGTATCTAGTTCTATCTTTACTATTTGCCCTTCCACTATGATATCAATGCACATGGGGTTTTTAGCACTACATTTCTTCCCTATTGTGTTGAATTGACCCCAGTCCACTTGATTTTCTTCTCTCCTTTCCTGATCTTCCTCCTCCTCCTTTGCAATTTCTTTTACCTTGCTGGCCTTTGATTTACAAAACTTTTCTATATGTCTCCTTTTGTTGCAGCATCTGCACAACTCCTTTTTAAAGTAACACCTATCTGGCCCATGCCCGTTGCCTCCACAACAATAGCAGCTATTGGCTACTTGGTCAAAGGAACGTTTTGGGTTGTGCACAGGAATCTTATGTACTTCCGATATTCCTTCATGTAATTCCGCAGCCTCTCTTTTTGCTTTCTCTGCTACCTCCGCAATTTCTAAAGTCTTCGCAATGGTGAGGTTGGATTTTGTTAACAGACGCTCTTTTACCCTTTGTCCCTGATTCCGCATACTAATCTGTCATGTACCATGTTTGATAAACTGTCACCAAAAGCACAATGCTAGGCTAACTTTTGAAGGCTGGCTACGTACGCTCTGATTCCTTCTCCTTCCTTCTGGTCCCTTTTTTTAAACCTAAACCTCTCCGCTATTACTATCGGTTTCAGGGCTAGGTGTTTCGTTAGGGTCTCGACCATTGCCTCATAAATTTTGTCTTTTGGTTTCGCTGGTGCTACCAAAGCGCAAAGTAACCCAAAAGTTTCTTTCCCAATGCACGACAAAAATGCATCTTTCTTTTCCTCATCCCCTACTTTATTCGCCTTAAAGTAGTGCTCTAACCTTTCGGTGTAGCTGCACCAATCTTCAGTTGCTCCGTCAAATTCTCCAATCTTTCCTATGGCCGTCGCCATTTCTTCTCATAACATCCCACCCTTGTCGCCACTATAGAGTTCGCGGCAACTGACTGTTGAGGTATTCTTCAGAATTACACAAAAACCATCCACACGCGGTGAATCAATACAAATAATAGAACACGCATGCGCATAGCCTCACCCTAATAGATATACAGCATAAACACTACATCACAGTTTGGACAGTGCTTTGTCTAGTATTCCTATTACTATTCTGTCACGAATCAATTCATCCCAGAGTTGTCCATAGTCACAATTTCTCGCCAGAGCACGAACACTAAAAGATACTGTTCCGCGACTCACCCTCCATTTGGTCCCTGCTATTAAACCGCGCGCGTTCAAATATCAGATTCTTTCTAACCCCGAAAAACTTTTCGAAGGTATCAACCGCTTCCGTGTACTTTTTTGTCTTGTCGGTAGCACCTGACACCACGAATACATCTCCTGCCTCCTCACCCAGGCAATATATAACAGTGTGTTAACTTGCTTCTCCTCACCCTCTGTTGAAAGACCAGATGCCATACGATACTGCTCGAAATGTCTCAACCACTGAGGCCATTCGTCAGGCTTTCGGAAGTCAAACGGCTGTGGGGGTACTAAACGGCTGTCTGCCATTTCGCCACCGCTGCCACTATGTCCAATAATCGAATGATTATGTTCACGCATGCGCATACACATATAAATAACAGCAAACAGTATTATCCCACAATAGCAAGTAATGATTTCATTACTTCCACTGTGCTATAGTTGACAGTGTGATTATCATTACTCCTATCTTAAGAGATTGTGGTTGGTCAGGGTCCAAGGTGAGGTTTATATGTGTATTCATGATGCAGGCTCTGTCATCCATCTGAAGTAACAAAACAATAACTGGATTGCTGCATGTACAGGTATTACAATTGATAACGTTCAGAAAAGGTGTTCAAGTGATCTGTAAGGAATAACAGCTACTAATATATTAACACAACAGCTGTCTGCCATTGGGTTCACCATACAGTTGCCGGTTGTAAATATGTACGGAGGGGGGCGGGGGGGTGGGGGAGATAAGGTTCCTCCCCCCTTTCTTAGGTTGAGCAAACCACCCGCCCCCCCCCCCCCCACCACCACCACTTTTCGTATCTGTCAGACGCTGACAGAAGTCCCCCACCATGCTTTTCATATCGGGTCTGAAGCGCACATGCATGCGCACGCACACACACACACACGCACGCACACACACACACACACACACACACACACACACACACACACACACACACACACACACACACACACACACACACACACACCGCTTTATGTATTGCGGGTTCCCGAATACCCCATTTTGAAAATCTGCCCCTCTATATAATGGTGAGTAAATGCGTGAGATTCGGCAGGCCTACCACCTCTACTTTCACCATCATCACTGCACTCGTCGCTATCATAGCCACCATTACCATGTTCGAAACTGCAATTGCAATTTACGATCGTACCTCGTAGGCGTGGAACCAAAACTCGTATGCGTGGAACCAAACAAGTTCAGTTGTGTTACACGTCACCATATTGCTTAACAATACAACACGGCAAATCATGGACGTACACAGCCTTCAGGAAGGAGGGGGGTGGGGGTCGAATTTAGTTACTGTAATAGGTGACCTTACATGCATCATACAGCAGGGGTGGATACAGGATATTTGAGAAGGGGGAACCCGGGATACGAAAAGCGCACTAAACAAATGTGGTGGGTGGTGGTGGTGGGGTGCTGTACATTTCAGGCCTGTATCATCCGCCCCTGTACGGTATATTTACTCAATGGTGAAGGTGACCTCGTTTTAGGGAGGGAGAAGAGGTCGTTCGAACCCATCGACCCCCCCCCCCCCTCCCGACCCTCCTCCGTATGCCCATGCATTGAACTAGTCGGGCATAATAAATAAGTTGTTGTATTGGAAGAGCTAGCATGATCACTTGATGTTACTGTGGTTGCCAAGCTTGAATTATTCATATATGTTTACGGCGACATTGTTGTAGTGTACTAATGCGAATACACTCACGTGATGTTACGTGGGTGTGGCTGGTTATTAACGAAGCTTAAATATGCATACCCACAAATCAAGTGGGAAAGATGTACTTAATTTGCACAGCTGTATCTCCGTACCGGATCAATTAAAAATTAACGAACATGACAGATCAAAAGGTACAGTATCCCTCTACGTATAAACCAAATTTGAAAGTGAATTGAATTTCCTGCAGGAAGATATGGCAGGTTTGAACCCCAAGGGGTATCGGGCAATGCAACAATGGCACAACGCTAATAAAAGACCCCAAAACTTCATCAACAATAGAGAAATGGTGTAGTATGAAGTGTTGAAAATAAGAAGTCAATATTGTTAATGATAGATCGAACAAGCCCCTACGTGTAGGCGAAAAAAGCCTACCTGTAGGTGTTCTTTGGTATAATGCTAAGGTACTTTTTCGTGTTGTAAAAATTTGCAAATTGATACCGTGCGAAGCTGAAACATTGCTCTTTCTATTAAAAGTTATTTTGTTCTCATTTCTTAACCGAATCGTCGCGTGCATGCTTTCAATGGTAAAGGGCATAAAAGTTGGTAGCGGAGTGCGGGTTTTGAGAGGCAAGTTTTTCACACAGAAAGGAGTCGTGCAAGCATCGGAAAGAGTAGGACGGGCACGAAAATGGATAGTAAAGCTGAATGGCGGTGTTTTGGAGCGTTTTTCAGCTAGGATGTTGGAACTGGAGCAAAGGCATTTAATTCCGCCCCCCTCAACGTCCATCAAGGCTGTTTCTCAGGAGGAAGAAGACTCCTGCAGCTCCAATACTTTCTCCGATGAAAACAGCACCAGTGACAGTGATGAGATGTGCAAAGTAGAGCATCCCGTCGAGCAAGCGATGTTTCAGAAGGGTAAGACTCCCAGTTTTCAATATCCGTTGCGGTTCATTATCAAATACATCTCTTTGTTTATGCCTGCATGCATTTTGCGTGATGCAGAAGGACCAACTGGAGCAATCGGGACATGGCAGCAGGGTCTAATGTCAATGATGATAGAATAGTACTCGATGTTGTTGAATGGCATAAAATGGGTGACGTAACTGTTGAACTGAACGGGCCAGCATATCAACGCAAGGCTGCATTACACCATCCATTGCACGTGAAGTCCACGGAGCTGGATTTTAGGAAAATGATGATGCCTGCAGATCTCATGCGCAGCATCATCGCAGCCACCAACCTGCATACTGAAAAGGCAGAGAAACCTCTTGATTATGAGCAGCTGCAGCATTTCTTTGGCATTCTCATTGCAATGACTGGTTTCAGGAGGTGAGCGGAGGGATATGTGGAGAACAGAATCAAATGGGCCATTCCCTGCCCCTGCTTTTGGAAGGTATATGGCCTGCCATGATTTCGAAAGAATACTTCCGAACTTGAAGCTGTGTGTGTACACCGATGAAGAGTTAGCAGATGATCCGTGGTTGCCTATTCGAAGTGCAGTGGATTCATTCAATAGGAATCGCAGAGGGAGCATCTCACCTGGTGTAACATTGTGTGCTGACGAGAGTATGGGAAGTTGGCGAGGATTGTCTGCTGAGGTAGATAATGCTGTTGTAGGGTTACCACATGCAACTAAAATTGCAAGGGAACCAGAAGGGGTCGGAACTGAATACTGCACACTGACCTGTGGGGAGACCAAGATCATGCTGCAACTGGAGATCCAAGAAGGTAAGGTTCCAATGCAAGAAAAAAGAGTATGCAAAGGATTATGACTCTGGCACATCATCACTTTTACTGTTGACCAGATACTGGAGTGGATCTGACCGTACAGTTGTTGCCAACTCAGCATTTGCTTCGTTGAAGACAGCAGAAGCACTTCACAAACATCGTGGTCTTCGTTTCATTGGCCTAGTGAAGACTGCTCACAAGCGATTTCCGAAAGCATGGCTTCAGAAATATCCTTACACAAATAGAGGTGACAATTGTGTGCTCCAGACCAATATTGATGGAAAGCAGTACATGGCTGTGGCTGGAGTGACAAGAAACTGAAAATGGTCATTTCTAGTACCAGCAGGACGACTGAAGCACTCTGCCCTGCGTACAAGAAGCGCTTTCGTCAATCCACACCAGAAGACAGAACAAGTGCACCATGTGTTGTTTTCTATAAAGAAGTAAAGAGGCCAGCAGTTGTGGAGGCATATTTTGACAACGCAAATGTTATTGATGTCCATAACCATCTACACCAGGGGGGCCTTGAGTTGGAGCGTCATTGGAAAACGCATACGTGGTGGCATCGCAATTTTGCTACTATCTTCAGCATGTGTGAGACTGATGCATATCTTGCCTTCCGGTATTTTCATCCTCTTGTTCCCAATCTTTCCCACAGAGAGTATACAGAGTGCCTATCTTTGCAGCTACTTACCTATAAATTGTCGTTCCACGACACTGGGCCTTCCGCACGTCTTCGGAAACACATGCCTGTAGCGCCCACAGTACAGCCATTACAGACAGTAGTTGCAAAGATAATGAGCAGACACACTCTAAAAACTAACATGAGAGAGTGTCCAGTGTTTCAGTACAAGCGTCAGCGACTGGTGCAAGATGAAGAAGGCACCTCACACAATGGCCGTGTACCTAGTGTGCAACGGAAGTGTAGCATCTGCTGTGAAAGAAAGACAGTATATTATTGCGATGAGTGTACGCAGCTAAATGAGGAGATCGTTCCTATTTGTAACCTTGGAAGTAAAAACCCTGGATTTACATCGTGCCTGGCTTTTCATATTGACCATGTTGCGATCGCGCTTTGAGCAAGAAAGCAATTATAATTACCTGATTCAAGCGATGTGTTTGACATGAATTCCTTGTGTATAATTTATGCTGCTATCATACATTTACTCAAAACTGTATTTCAATTCGCTGTAATATTTACAGTAGGGCTATAGTTATTTCCCAAACTTTGCGATACGCGAACGCCTGCGTGTAGGTTAAGACGCCTACACGTAGGTGACGATCTAACCTTAACCATTGGGTGGTTATAGCGATTTAAACATGATAGAATTTTTATAACAAAATTTTATAATATGCACTAGGTCCCTTTTTGCATACTCGACCCCATTTGTTCAATGAGTTGTACAAAAAAGTGCATGCACAATGATAAACATAATTAAGTAGCTGTTATTGATAGTCACCACCTCTCCATTGCTACGTTTAGACCATTCTACAAAGCACTCAATTCAAATTCAAATTCAAATAAAACGCTACATACAAATAGGTAAATACATTTTCTGTCGTTTGAAGTACGAATTTAACATATATATAAATACAGCAAAATGTATTGGGCCAATGGTTAGTTAGGGATGTTCAGGGGGTGAAAGTGATGTAAGAAAATATCTGTTGAGTGGTGTTAGTAATGCGTAGCATAGCTACCATGTCCTGAGCTGCTGAGTGGTCTTAGAGATGCGTATGCATATTTGGCCATGTGTAGTTTCGGATATAGTGTCTGGTGGTTGCAGTTTAGGTCAATCTAGGCGTCGGTACAAGTGTGCATTGCTGCTGTACCCCCCCCCCCTCCCCCCCTTCCTCGTTCCTATTAGTGCAGATGTGTCATGTTGAGGCACTCAAACCAAGGCTGGGATAAGGATTCCAGGGATGAGGACATTCTGAACGCCATCATTCAACTTTCAAGACGATGTGTCATGTATTGGGCTGAGCGGTGATAGTTAGCGGTTTTTCCCCAAAGAAGTGGATTTCCTCTGATAGAGGGTGTGCCACTGGGATGTGGACTCATCCCTTCCAAATTTAGGTTTGATTCTTGTCCCCCGCTTAGACCCTACCAGTTGTCAGCAACTTCATCAGGCTGTTTGCAGTAGTTGTATTGAATGTATGCTTAGCGGCCATGCTCATAGACCTTTTCTGAATCAGCCTCACAGTGGATGCCTTCTTTATGGGATTCTCTTTGCTCACAAGCTTTAGCCTTGTTGATTTCTTCAAACAGATGACTATTAATAACCAACGGAAAGCATAGGTGTGGGTTACCAATGTCAGTGAATAACGTAGTAGGTGTATGGCCTGGGTACAAGATTGTTTTGTATATCAAGCTATGTGTACCAAATTAGGTACTACTCACTTTTGTATTTCGCCCAATGAGTCATATATACTAAAGACTATATGCTAAATCGATTAGTGGTGTTAACGCTCTTGGACAACATTTCTAGCTCGAGTTATTCGTGGCAGAAGGAACGAGGAGAAGAAGAAACATGGCAGCAAATAACAGTTGGACGGAGTGCGAGATGTGGGCACAAGTATTTTTGTTATCTGTTCTGACACAGAACCAACGCAAAACTGTTCCTATTCTGATTGATAGTGGACATAGTGTTAGATTGGGTTTCACTAAATGGTTGAAATGAAGTGAAGCCTTTGCCCAGGGGATGTTCCCCCTCAGGGTTATTTAGCACATTATCATTCACCAAAATATTAAACCACCAAAGATTGTATAGACACTACCTCACCATCGCTACTTTTAGACCACTCCAGATACAAACTACTTAAATCTAAATACGTACACATACAAACTTACCCACTGATGATGGATGAGCCGGATTCACATAATGAAAAGAAAGAGAAATTGTCAAGACATGAGCTAGTGTTGTACTCTTCCTTAGATGTTGTTCAGGGTAACAAAAGTTGTTAGGTCATGGTAGAAGCCACCAATGTGAACCCCCCAAATGGATTGTTTTAAGTACTGTTTGGTTAATGAAAATCTATCAAATGCTCAGGGTAGTTAAGGCTGCCACCAAATAATTTTACGTCATACAAAATGGCGGCTAGTACCAAAAAGTTATACTTCACGCAAGAACCATCCACTTGCTTAAAACTTGATGTGAATATGTGTGTTAAATACTGCTACTTCTAATAGCTATGTTGTATGTTCTTTAACACACCTATCGTACGTAACTCTTTGGAAAACGGCTATGTAAACAAATACGGCTGTAGGCGGGGATGTTGCGATACAAATTTTAATAAGCTAATTGGCTACAAACAATCTCCTTATGCTCTCACACACTAAATCGACTGGATGCAGGAAATTCTTTGCTTGGTTTTATCACAACAAACGTTAACAAGGGTCAAAATGGCCGTCGACTTGTACGAAATACGATACATCTTCGATACCGTATGCAGTTATCGAAATATCCAGTCGCAGTGAATAACTAGAACCCTAGAGGAGCTTGCCTGGCCGAATAAATTTACCTGCGAGCTGCGTTTTCATCCCCGCGTTTTGAATTTCCGATATTCCCATACAAAGTACAGTGGTTATTAAAATATAACCACCCGCCAAATTTGTATTGCTGGGCAGCTGCACGCTCTTTTCGCTAGTCCATTGTGCGATTTTTTCCATTTCCTGTACGTTTTGCTCTAGACCATTGTAACGTAGCAACAGTGTATGAATACGATACTGAAATAGTGTCCTTGCGCTAAGTGAAGACCGAAACGTATAGAATGACATAACGTCATAATGATGTAATTACGAACATGAATGTTGACAGCATGTTAACATGATTTTTCTTGTGAGGCAGCCATAACTACCCTGAGTGCCCCATGGAGGTCTCAAACTGCCCCATACTGCACTGCTTATCACAACCATTCAGGCCAGACGTAGATCTCATACAAAATTAGTCATTGAACAAGTTTTCAACAAGAATATTAGATGACCTAGAAGATTGAAAGTCAATGTTAGTGTAATAAACATGGGAGCACAGCCTACCTAATGCAGCAAATGGCAGAACACACATACAGTAAAGAAAGAATATTCATACAAGCAGTAATGTGAGAAAGTCAAATACATGTGTGAGGAGCGGACAAATACGTAGTGTGGCAGAAGGCAGAATAGCCCCTCCAGGGCAGAAGTGTTCTTAAGGCCTTATATGCATAGCATGTAAGCCAGGTACATGGACATAATTATTCATACATGTAATAAAGTAGTTTGCAATAATTAAAAACTTGATATTCAATGATATGCAGTCACCACCTCCCCATTGCTACTTTCAGACCACTAAACCACTCTACATAATATTATTGAATCCTCAATCCACATGCATAACTTACCAACTGATGATGAGTGAGTGCGAATCATATAATGAAAAGAAAGAGAAATTGTTAACGTGAAGACCAGTGTTTTTTTATTTCCCCAGCATATGAATGTACCATGGATTGCAATATGATGAATGCGGATAAGGAATAAATAACTACTATGACGATACTCCATTTAAATGTGATGGTGTAACAGGCATTAGATGATAAAATGAACGTGATACAGCTCCTTCAAAAAGCACCACTGTAATCAGGTGGTGGCGCAAAAAGGCACAAAGGATTATGTTGGTTTATGGTATAGTCTAATTATGGACCCTTATGTCCAGATGCAAAGGGCTGAGCACAGGACAGTCCAACAAAGAAATTAATACATGACGATTACACATGTCTGTTCTATCATCATCTGCAGGCTTGGTGATGGTCAAAGCAGCACATACGTACATACTTTTTGAGTACTCTAAATGAAACCTGTCCACATGCATAACTTACCCTCTGATGATGTATGAGTAAAATTCACAGATGTCGTATGCAGGAAAGAAACAAAGGCTATTAACAAGTACACAAGACAGTCGTTAACACTAAGTCTATTTAGATAAATATATACTATCATACATCACATACATGTATTGCAAGAACAAATATAGGATTGATGTAATTATGCAGCCTGTTATTAATGAACCTAATTTTAGACCACTCCATACACAAACTACTCAATCATCAATACAAATACTGTCCACATGCACAACTTACCCCCTGATGATGGATGAGTGGGATTCACATAATGAAAAGAAAGAGAAATTGTTGATGTGTTGACCACTACTGTTGTATACCCCCAGCATGTACATGTACATGGCATGGACTAGACATACATGTGTATGGAAGAAATATCTCTGCACTTATAGTTACCATTAATTTTGCATTGATGGGTCATTCCATGGGCTATCAGAAAGGAATTGGACAGCACCCCTCAGATTTGTGTGCAATTTATCATATTTGATTTACCTAATGTGGATGTTACTTAACCGATTAATTGCGGAAGACGCCAATTGGCGTCCGTTAATTGATTCTCGAAACGCGGAAGACGCCAATTGGCGTCCAGCTGGAGACAGACGGTTTAGGAGGTTATAACTAAAAGATGCATCGTCATTTGCACACATCCTGTAACTTTTCGCGTTTGCCAGTCAGTGGTCAGTAAAGTATTGAAGCTGAAAGGCTTCATCGCTATTTTACTTATCTTGGAAAACACGCTCAAAGAAGGTAAATATTCTGGCTTTGATAATTAATAGCAGTATTTTGTCATAGAATGGCCAAGCGGGCGCAAAGGCTACAGACGGACGATAACCTCGCAACGCTCGAGAATGCAGACATCGTGTGTAGTGTTAGTAGTGACGACAGTTGTGATGACGAGCCTATGGTTGGCAGTGACGGCCAATTTAGCGACCGATAGATGGAAGGTATCTCCGTAATTATAGTACGATCGATTCATGAAGGTGGGCGTCTTTCATTACTTCGTATAGATTGCCCTGTTCCTTGGTTCTAAGGTGACTTCCTTGACAACTACACGGAAACTAATGACATGCATGCCCAGACAGCTGACGCCATCTTTTATTGATATGTTCTAGCAGCAAAAGAGAAGATGGCTGTATGTCCTTTCGTCTGTACACAGATAGACCCATCCAACCATCAATACATACACATAATGCCAATGCATTTCAGACAGCTAGGTGACAGCGATGCCTCCATGTTGTGCACAGCTGTACAGGGACAGAGATTATGAGTCACAATATGTCCCAGCAAACATAAAATAATGCTGGTGCTACATACACATCACCTTGAAACGCCCAGTGCATAACCATAGCTACATACACATCCGCCTTGAAACCCCCAATAGTTACGTACACACCCACCTCGTACCTCTCAACATACACCTATAGCGATGTACACATCCAATTTGACACCCCCAGCGTACACTCATGGCTATGTGCACATCCACCAAAACACCCCCAGTGCACACCCATAAGTATGTACACATCCCACTCGACACCCCCAGCGCACACACATAGGTATGCACACATCCCCCTCAACACCCCCAGCGCACACACATAGTTATGTACACACCCCCCTCAACACCCCCAGCGCACACACCTATATAGGTATGTAAACATCCCCCTCACCACCCCCAGCGCACACACATAGGTATGCACACATCCCCCTCAACACCCCCAGCGCACACACATAGGTATGCACACATCCCCCTCAACACCCCCAGCGCACACACATAGGTATGTACACATCCCCCTCAACACCCCCAGTGCACACCCATAGGTATGTACATCTCCCCCTCACCACCCCCAGCGCACACACATAGGTATGCACACATCCCCCTCACCACCCCCAGCGCACACACATAGGTATGCACACATCCCCCTCAACACCCCCAGCGCACACACATAGGTATGCACACATCCCCCTCACCACCCCCAGCGCACACACATAGGTATGCACACATCCCCCTCACCACCCCCAGCGCACACACATCGGTATGCACACATCCCCCTCAACACCCCCAGCGCACACACATAGGTATGTACACATCCCCCTCACCACCCCCAGCGCACACACATAGGTATGTAAACATCCCCCTCACCACCCCCAGCGTACACACATAGGTATGCACACATCCCCCTCAACACCCCCAGCGCACACACATAGGTATGCACACATCCCCCTCAACACCCCCAGCGCACACACATAGGTATGCACACATCCCCCTCAACACCCCCAGCGCACACACATAGGTATGCACACATCCCCCTCAACACCCCCAGCGCACACACATAGGTATGTACACATCCCCCTCACCACCCCCAGCGCACACACATAGGTATGTATACATCCCCCTCAACACCCCCAGCGCACACACATAGGTATGTAAACATCCCCCTCACCACCCCCAGCGTACACACATAGGTATGCACACATCCCCCTCAACACCCCCAGCGCACACACATAGGTATGCACACATCCCCCTCAACACCCCCAGCGCACACACATAGGTATGCACACATCCCCCTCACCACCCCCAGCGCACACCCATAGGTATGCACACATCGCCCTCAACACCCCCAGCGCACACACATAGGTATGCACACATCCCCCTCAACACCCTAGTGCACACCATAGCTATGCACACATACATGTACATCTCAACACCCCTATCCATAGCAATGTACTCGACACTCGTACATATAGAAATACCCTTCAACGGGTATGAAATGGTGTTCTGGTGTACTTACCACCCCAAAGTACTTGCTTACAAACTACTTGCTTACCACTGATAATTTGAATTACAAGTCCCCGCCTGCCAGTCACAGCGTGCGTCTCATTAGCTTCATCGATGCGCTTGACATCTTCCATACGTCGCACCCCTATTGGCATCGAAGCACATATACGCAAGACAAAGTCAAACCGCAGAGGACAGAGCAAGCTGTTGTGGCGGTAGCATCTTCCACGGCACTAAATAGAATCAATGCTCGGATGTTATGACAACGCACCCTTCCCCGATATAGTCGAGAGAACAAAAAGGTTCTCGCATGCTTAGTATGCCTCAGAAATACCACTTACATTTCATTAGTGTGAGAACTGTTTAACCATGCTCGCGTCACAACGTCTTTGTAAACCTGTCCGTCTCTGTCGAACATTGTGATATGTGCTCTTGCTATGTTTCCAACAACGGATCTCCAATCGGAATGCACTAGCGAATAGCTGATCTACCCATCAGCCCGATTTCAAAAAGTTGCCAATATCAAAGTCGCTTCGTTCAAAACATATCCCGCGCCAGTCATACGATATCTAAATAAGCATTATCCACAAAATTTAATTCCGCGGTTAGAGGTTACGTAACGTAATAATTCCGCGTATAATCGGTTAAACGCATTAATTTTTAAAATCGCACGAGTGATTTACGAATTAACACCGTCATGAATAATTAATTGTTTTCCACTTTGAAGACTCATAACTCCCTACTCACAGAACGTGTATGGCAATTGTTGGCATCAAATTGAAGCTCTCTTAGTGTACAATCCGACTATAATATGTTTCTGTGGGAGAGGCGAAAGGGTTAACGAATAAATGTTTATACAGCACGGTTTTCAATATTTAGGTCACTTGCAGGGTGATACTCAAGAATTTTGTTTTTGTATATGAAAACTGTTCATTGTCCTTACATTAAAAAAAAATAAAAAGTCTGAGTATAATCTAGTTCTGGGAACTGCAGAGGGTTAAAGGGCAAGACGCCATTTTTAATTTCTTCATGGTTGATTTTATCACTAATGAGAAGCAAGTGTTGTTTAGATACGTCTCAAGGGTATTACATAAAACTGTCCTCAACTATCACAGCAGTAAGAAAGGGCGTTGGTAATTTTAAAAATGATTTTTAGTACATCGAATTGCGCATTTATTGGAAATCGTTAAGCCTTCTAATGGGATCGTTGCTTAGGTAAGCGTGCTCGTTATTACTGTCATAAGTGGTTAAAGCTCAACATTTCTTTTGATTGGAAGTAAAAAGGAACAACGAGGTTTAAATGAACCGGCGGTGAGACCTATTCAACCGGCTCAAGAAGTGGTGGTCCTGTCACGCAATAATTGATCCGGGTAAAAAGTGATCCGGCCGGATCATTTTTTGCTACAATAATTGATCCGGCCGGATCACTTTTGATTGCAAAAAGCGATCCGCCTCTGCAAAAAGTGATCCGGGTACAAATTATCGTCGATACCAGTTTGCACAATTCTTAGCAATGTTCTAATGGGCCGGGCTCCATTCCACCTGTTGTTGTTCACATCTGTATATATAGGGAGACAAATCCATTACGTATTTTTTTTAATTTTATTTTTATTTTTAACTTTTTAATTTCATAATATGAATGAAAATGGGTACAAGGTAAGATGCATGGATGCGCACACAAAGGATGCAGTTAATGAACAGATGCTGAGGGAACCTTGGCTTCTGCAACAGCGAGATCAATCACGCTGGATCTGAATGCTCGCCCCTGTGATGATCTAGCACCTCTTAGGCACATGATGGAAGAGCGAAAGAGAGAGAAACTAATACAGCATCTTCCCCATGCAATAGTTGAGCCATAGCTTTGCTCTTGTTTGGTTGATAGAAGTGAGGCAAGTTTACGTATCGATCCTGACGGAAAACGGCATGCATGCATGATGAAAAAACATCCAATACATGAACAAAAGACTGGTCCATATACACTTAGTGCATGCGTGGCCCGAGGATCACCTTTTGCTGCCAAAACTGATCCGGACAGGGTAATTTACGTATTAATTTATGTACAAGGTACGATCGGATCACTTTCTGCGGCCAAAACTGATCCCGTATGAATGTGTGCATGTAAGGTACGCCCGGATCACCTTTTTCAGGAAAAACGTATCCGGGTATATGAATGCATGTAAGTGGATTACTTTTTGCAGCCAAAACCGATCCGGATAAAATATGTAAGGTACGCCGCGGATCACTTTACCGATCCGATGTATAGTGGATCGATAATTAAATATATCTGCATTCTACAATTAGAAATACTGCTGTAGTCTGTAACCTTGTTTCCTGACCTTCGGTAAGCATACCAATATGTTAATGCTACCAATGCATAATAATTTTGTCCATATACACATTCACATATAAGTATGTTTCCTCCAGCCGTAATTATATACACATGTCTTATGGTTATTAATCTTTACAAATACAAAAGGGATATGATTCCCCATAAAATTATGCATGTATACCCTTCAGACGTATGTATTTCATCAATACGTTATATCCAAACGATTTAATTTGCTGTAAAATAATATCTCAGTCACCGCCTATGGGTGTTAAATTTAAAATATCATACTTCTTAACAGTCTCAAAGTGCATGGTTGCTAATATTGGTAATAAAAATGGACTCGTTCTGATGTATGTCATTATTAACCTCTATAGGTAAATGCTTTAGCCATTTGTAGGCTGCTCCTACAGGTGCAAAACAATATATTGTTGTTCTGAGTAAAGATGCTGCTGCATTTATTTCAAATTTTGTGGCCCATGTGCCGAGCAATTGCATATTTGAACGTTTCATGTATTGTACTACTGACTCATTTTGGGCCAAAAAGCAGGCCAGCTTGGAAGATGATGCATTATGTATCATGTAGGATGTAATAAGGAGGCGGAATTCTTGGTGATCCTGTTGGGATCCAGTTACAGCAGGGCAATTGACCGAAAAAAACAATTTCCATCACCCTTGATTCTTTCAGTTCCTGCTGGAGCTTGTGAGACCTTCATAATGGTTGGTTCACTATGATGAAAATGTTTGCCAACAACAAATTTGATTCCTATCATATGACATCTCTCCTCTTGCCAATCACTACATACTGGTATAAAGCTTATATTTTCCATTTCTACCTCTTTCACAATTTCCAAACATGAAGTGGTGGCAGTTTGATTTAAATGTTGTTCTCTGAAACTTTGTAGAGTATTCTGAGTGACAGGCTGATCAGTAAAGAATTTTCTTGCATCTAGGACCCACTGGCAATAGTCATCCAGGTTTAATGGAGACATAAGGTAGTATGTGTTTTCAAGTACCTGAAGTGACTGCACTGAGACATTGCTTTCCCTGATCCAAAAATTGAGTAAATCAATTGATCGCACCATTCTTAATGCATCATCCAGGTAAGAGATGAGTTTTCTTTTAAAACGGTCAAACTCATCATTTAGGCCTTCATTTACTATAACAAAATCTCCTCCATACATCTCTCTTAGTGGTGCTTCTCCATAGTATGAACGGTAGTCTATCCACAG
Organism: Eunapius fragilis; assembly: GCA_963681505.1. Classification (NCBI taxonomy): domain Eukaryota; kingdom Metazoa; phylum Porifera; class Demospongiae; order Spongillida; family Spongillidae; genus Eunapius; species Eunapius fragilis. Next base: position 7,513,300 of record OY811973.1, on the reverse strand, counting down.
AGCAACATCAATAGCTTTGCTTAGAGTATATTATCCTTGCTTTAAATGTAATGATATGTCCTGCAAGAATTGAAAAAGAAATCTTAACATATGCATGGATTTATATGTAAAATAGACACTTACATCAAATCCGTCATCATCTTCTTTTCCCCTGTAGTGCAATGCATGGGCTCTTGATCGCCACAAACGAAGCAAGTGTGTACAGTTGATTTGTTTACTAAGCACTTCGAAATCTACATTTTCATAATCATCATTTAATGGTTGTTCATCGTTTTGCTCATCTGCTTTTTCTTCCATATTTTTCTCTATAGCTTCTTCTTTTGGCTTTTGATATGGTTTCAAATATGCTCCACTAACCCTTTCAACAAATTCAGCAGCATTGCTGGCTGCCATGACACTTGACAACATATAATGTACGGGCCTACAAAAGGTGTGTCCAGCTTCCCTCCAGCTCACTTTCCTCTTCTGTAGTCTTTCTTCATCACCAATTCTCCAACTTCAAATGAATGCTTACTTGCATGCTTCTTATCATATGCTTGATTCTGTTTTATCTGAGCTTGCTGTATACTTTGCTTCACAGACTCAAGTACTTTTAGACGCTGCTCACCCATGGCATCAATAACTTCAGCAATCGCTGGCTCTTCTTGGTTCATTAACATCATATCAGGTTCCTTGTCATCAATGTTGATATCAATAGGAAGAATTGCTCTTTGACCAAACATTACTTCAAATGGAGAAATGGTTGTCGAATCATGAACAGAAGTGTTGTATGCATAAACACAAGTGTCTAAGTACTCATCCCACATTTCCTTTTTGTCTTGAACAAACTTCACTATCATATTCTGTAGGGTCTGGTTAAATTGTTCATCAAGACCATTTGCCTGTAAAGTCATAAGAAACAAGGTGCAATTAATACATGTATCCACTACATTAGGAAAAACATGATATTCAAATCAAAGCCCTACGCATGTTGGGCATTTAAAGCTTAACATGAGGATAAAGAGGTATTATTCTTGATTTTAATATGGAGTACATCATGTTATAACAAACCTGAGGATGATATGGTGTAGTAAATATCCGTTTAATTCCCAGTGCTTCTGCCAAGTGAGTGTCTAGCTGATTTTTGAACTCTGTTCCATTGTCAGTTGTTACTACTCTTGGGATTCCCATTCTCATGAAGATCTGTATAAATTCGAGAAAGAAATAGTCAAGCATTACCTATAAACTTGAATAACTTGTATCACCTTGACTAGAATCCTTGATACACTTTTGGCACACTTATCTGGAAATGGTACAGCTTCAACAAACTTAGAAAACTAGTCACTAAGTGTTAAAATGTACCGATTACCCTCCTTAGAAATAGGGCATAAGTCCTATTAAATCGACACCAACATGAAACCAGGGAGCCTTCTCTGGTATAGGATTAAGCTGTGGTGTTTCCTTTATCAATATTCGGTTCACCCGTTGACAAGAATCATATGAATGTATCTAAAAGTAAAATGAATGAAGTAAGATTATACAATGCAAAGCAATTGGATATGGATTACCATGCAAGTCACAGTACATATACGTGTACTTACCATTTCCTGGACGTCTTTTACAATCCCACGCCACATGTAACGTTCACTGATTCGTTTAATCGTTCTTCTTTCTCCCATTGTCCCGCAGTGGGGTCAAGATGGCAGGCTGCAAAGAATTTGAAGTTGTTCTGCGCGAGTCCTGACACATCGTACCTCAGTAATCTAATGCAATATAATTGCTTGTATGTATTGAATAAGCATGCATACACATGTACAGACCTTTCCTTTCGCTGTCTTTTTGAAGTACATTATTCCATCATGGACGAAAAACCTTCTAGCTTTATTTCTGATCACTCGCTTCTGTATTTCACTAGACTGACTAGGGTACTTATGCTCTGTTAGATACAGAAAGGTTTCTTCGATCAAGCTTGATTCATTCAAACTAGCCGCGCCGTTCAATTCATCCATTCTCACTTAAAGCAACCACGTGTTTAAAACAACCAACCTAATGAAGCTATAATTTGCGAGTCACATTAAAAACCATAATGTTTTGGTGAAGTTGCCTATGTTGTTGATCCAGGCGTACCTCATGCATAACTTTTGCATATGCATGTATATTACCCGGGTCAGTTTTGGCTGCATAAAGGTACCTTATACATACATGCATACGTAAATCACCCTGTCCGAATCAGTTTTGGCAGCAAAAGGTGATCCGCGGGCCACGCATGCACTAAGTGTATATGGACCAGTCTTTTGTTCATGTTTTTTCATCATGCATGCATGCCGTTTTCCGTCAGGATCGATACGTAAACTTGACTCACTTCTATCAACCAAACAGCTATGGCTCACCTATTGCATGGGTAAGATTCTGTATTAGTTTCTCTCTCTTGCGCTCTTCCATCATGTGCCTAAGAGGTGCTAGATCATCACAGGGGCGAGCATTCAGATCCAGCGTGATTGATCTCACTGTTGCAGAAGCCAAGGTTCCCTCAGCATCTGTTCATTAACTGCATCCTTTGTGTGCGCATCCATGCATCTTACCTTGTACCCATTTTTATTCATATTATGAAATTAAAAAATTAAAAATAAAAAAAATATTTAAAAAAAAACGTAATGGATTTGTCTCCCTATATATACAGATGTGAACAACAACAGGTGGAATGGAGCCCGGCCCATTAGAACATTGCTAAGAATTGTACAAACTGGTATCGACGATAATTTGTACCCGGATCACTTTTTGCAGAGGTGGATCACTTTTTGCAACCAAAAGTGATCCGGTCGGATCAATTATTGCAGCAAAAAATGATCCGGCCGGATCACTTTTTACCCGGATCAATTATTGCGTGACAGTCCCTCTGTTCATACGCCGGATGACGGCGTACTGGGGATCGGTCTCACCGCCGGTTCATTTAAACCTTGTTGTTCCTTTTTACTTCCAATCAAAAGAAATGTTGAGCTTTAACCACTTATGACAGTAATTACGAGCACTCTCACCTAAGCAACAATCCCATTAGAAGGCTTAACGGTTTCCAATAAATGCGCAATTCGATGTACTAAAAATCATTTTTAAAATTACCAACGCCCTTTCTTATTGTTGTGATAGTTGAGGACAGTATTATGTAATACCCTTGAGACGTATCTAAACAACACTTGCTTCTCATTAGTGATAAAATCAACCATGAAGAAATTAAAAATGGCGTCTTGCCCTTTAACCCTCTGCAGTTCCCAGAACTAGCTGATACTCAGACTTTTTATTTTATTTTTTAATGTAAGGACAATGAACAGTTTTCATATACAAAAACAAAATTCTTGAGTATCACCCTGCAAGTGACCTAAATATTGAAAACCGTGCTGTATAAACATTTATTCGTTAACCCTTTCGCCTCTCCCACAGAAACATATTATAGTCGGATTGTACACTAAGAGAGCTTCAATTTGATGCCAACAATTGCCATACACGTTCTGTGAGTAGGGAGTTATGAGTCTTCAAAGTGGAAAACAATTAATTATTCATGATGGTGTTAATTCGTAAATCACTGGTGCAATTTTAAAAATTAATGCGTTTAAGTAACATCCACATTAGGTCAAGCAAATATGATAAATTGCACACAAATCTGAGGGGTGCTGTCCAATTCCATCCTGACAGCCCATGGAATGACCCTGATGCAAGACAATGAATACAATGTATTTGGATCAACCCTTCTTCTTCTGCTTGTTAGTGCTTCACCACACCCTACATGACTCACTTTGTTCACATCAGCTCCTGCCTTTACAAGGATCTCCACCATAGCTGTATGACCATTTTCAGCTGCCACATACAATGGGGTCCACTACATATGGGAGGTGATGGTAAAGAAAAGCAGTGCAATACACATGCATCAATGAAGTGACAACATGTGGAATTAAACAATGCACTAATCGTTGTTCACATTCACATCAGATGGAACAAAATCTAGGGCAATTCATGGAAACGACAAACATGAGGACAAAACCAATTCTTTGGTCTCATTAATACTGCAACACTGTCGTAATCGACTCTTTCATTATGCATGTTCCACTTGGGAACATTGATTTAATTTCCAATCCTCTATGTAAACAATAATCTTGTAGAACAGGTAATAAAAACATTCTCTCTGAGAAAGTTGGTGGACATATACATGTAGGAGAAGCCAATAGTGGTGTAAAAGGGGAGGAAACAAGGATCTAATAATAAGGGAAGATGTAATAGTCCTATATTTCGCACACAAACATAATGTCCTACAAATAGATGAAATATAGGACTATTACATTTTCTTTTTTAATTTGACCCTAGTTTCCACCCTTTTTATACCTTATTGCCTTCCAATCCTTTGTGCCACCAACTTTCTCATAGAGAATGTTTTTATTACCTGTTTCATAATTATGAGATGAGATAGCATCTACACAATTTTGAAATAAGACCTCTTAAGCCGTGCGTCATCTTTTGGGACGGGACATCTCGTATTAACAAATCGGACAGTTTTAATAACGTTACCTTTAACATGTACATGGCTGGTGGAGAAAATCAGCCTCGAGCTGTAGCGCTCATAGACCTTCTTTTCTGGATCAGTCCCGTAGCTGACACCTTCTTTATGGGTTTCGCTTTGCTCGCAGGCTTTAGCCTTGTTGATTTCTTCAAACAGAAGATTATTAATAACCAACGTAAAGTGTAGGTTTGGGTTACCATATGTCAGTGAATAACGTAGTAGGTGTATGGCCTGGGTACAAGATCTTTTTGTATATCAAGCTGTGCATACCAAATTAGGTACTATGCGCTTTTGTATTTCGCCCAATGGGTAGTATATATTAAAGATAAAATACGATATATGCTGAAGCGATATGTGCTGTTAGCGCTCTTGCACGTTTCTAGCTCGCGTTCTTCGTGGCGGAAGGAGGAGAAGAAGAAAAATGGCACCAAATAACAGTTCAACTGAGTGCGAGACGTGGGCACGAGTATTTTTGTTCTCTTATGACACAGAACCAACACTTAACTGTTCCTATTCTGATTGATAGTGTACATAGTGTTAGATCGGATTTGATTGAAGCTGAGGGATATGGTTGAATGGAAGTGAGGCTTTGCCCAGGGGATATTCCCCCCCGGGTTATTTAACACATTATCATTCACCAAAATTGTAAACCAACAAAGATTGTCTAGTCACCTCCTCACCATAGTTACTTTTAGAACACTCCACATACAAACTACTTAATTCTCAATACAAATACTGTTCACATGCCCCCTGATGATGGATGAGTGGGATTCATATAACGAAAAGAAAAAGAAATTGTCACGACATGAACTATCCCTTAGATAATGTTAAAGTAATAAAAGTTTTTAGGTCAGGGTAGAAGCCACTAATGTGAACCCCCACCCCCCAAATGGATTGTTTAAAGTACTGTTTGGTTAATGGAAATCTATCAAATGCCCCATGGAGGTCTCAAACTGTCCTATACTGCACTGCTTATCACAACCATTCAGGCCAGACTTAGACCTCATACAAAATTATATCATTGAACAAGTACGTTTTCTACTTTATAGAAGGATTTTAAAAAACATCATGGTTATAAATATATAATAGTACATTATAGGATTATAAAAAGGAATAAATGCACATTTATTATTATATACACTAAAATAAGTCCTTTAACAGTCATGTTAACCTAGATAGGATAGCTCTACAGTTTGCCCTTACTAATGTCAACCCTAGGCGGCTGTACAGGCTAAAAATGGTCTTGGACTTTAGTTCATTATTCCTGATAGAGAGACGACCTGCAAGCTTTGATAATGCTGCCACTGCTTCAGCCCCCCAACACCCGTAGGTCTCAACAACAAGTGGGATACAAGCCCACCCCAATTCATCACACTTTTTGTCATTGCTGTTGTATTTTCTGTTCTCAGCCAACAGGGCTGCCGAACCAGCCGTCATGCTCGCTTCTAACAGAATACTTGATTGTAGCGTAGACGTGACGGACAAGTCAAAGGCAGCCGGCTTGCCAAGGTCCCAGTTAGGAACAAGAACATCTGCTGGGCGGGATTGAGAATCGGATCCCGCCCCACAACCCATTTCCAGACGTGGACCCAAGCAAGCACGTTGGCAAAAGTCATAAAACACATCCCAGAGCTTATTGTGTCGTGAAACCACATCCCCTCCATGTTTGCAAGTGAGGGAGTGATGGACAAAGTCATCTAACACACAGGAAGGACAGTGAGGGCAACTTTGGCCTTGGACCACTGGAATACCCAAACACCACTTAAGTGCTACTTGAAACTCAGCAGGCTCCAAGTGGAGGTTGAGTCGTGGGGAGGGAGTGACTGACAGCCAAGCAGAGGCATGAGGTGAAGAAATGGACAAAAGACGAGCCCTGTCAGTCACAGATGCATTGTGAAAAAGATTATTGAACTGTTGGTCTTCTATCTTGGAAGACAGAACCTTCTGTGAAAGAGGAGAATCACCTACAGACTCATGGGTGAGAGAATCTTGGGGGTCCACTAGACTGTTGTAAAGGTGCAATGACGAGGATATATACCTACATGATGATGGAGAAAGGCCTGAGGACAAAAATGATGCAATGTAAGCTGCAGGAGAGTGGAAACTTAAGCTCCGAAGCCCTAAACCCCCTCTTTTCAAGCTAAGTTGTGCCTGTTGCCAGGTGGCAGCGGAAGCATCCACAGCAGTGCATTCCGAAAAGCATTGCTGCACACTATCATCAAACAGGGCAAAGGCCTCATTGACTAGGAGAGGTGGAGTGTTCCTAGCTAAGTGAACTAGTCTGCAATAGCTTCCACATTGCCTGAGAAGAAGTAGGGCCGCCTGGGGGTCGATAGAACCCACAGCTTCTAACTCCTTTAGCAACTCTGAGGCCTCCGGCTGTTTCTGCGCTACAAACTTTGCGCAGAACACTAAATCCCCTATGAAACAATAGCAATTCACAGTCAACATCCTCCGCAATTGCTGATATTATCTGTTGCAATACAAGACAAAAAAGGGGACCTAGGGGATCGCATTGTTGTACACCTGTTTCTGAAGAAATAGTACCCAAAGAGTGCCACAAAGCGGGATGTTGCCCATAGCACCATTGAGACCATGGGAGCAGCTCTGGGATGTGAAGGGCACAAGCATTAAGGACGGCCTGCCTTGATACCCGATTAAATGCATTGAGCAAATCGATCTTCAATACTGCAAAATCAACCTCCTGCCAATGTTCGTCCACACAGCTTCTGAGGCCATGAATAATCTTTTCTGCACCCCCTTGACAAGCTACCCCAAGTTGAAAAGGAGCGAGGAAGTCATGGGCCTTTGCCTTAGTCATGGAACATAGGCATTTCCCAACCAGACGCCGAATAGCCTCTTCAACTGCAATAGGCCAGATATCGGGGGGGCAGTTGGGTTTGTTCTTCTCCAGCGCCACCAGGTTGCCCCCTGCAAGGAACCTAGCCACTTGTACAGGAACCTTGCCAGAGATAAGCAAATTAACCACCTCCCTAAGTACAGCACAGATTGGGAACTGAAGGGGAACCTCTGCTGCTTCTATCAGATGCTGTATGCGGAGACCTGAGGGGCCACACGCTGTGTCCTTTGGAAAGGAGTGCAATACAGCCATGATGTTGAAGTCTGGTGGAAGGTAAGGGGCGGCTATTGGGAACTGAAGGGGAACCTCTGCTGCTTCTATCAGATGCTGTATGCGGAGACCTGAGGGGCCACACGCTGTGTCCTTTGGAAAGGAGTGCAATACAGCCATGATGTTGAAGTCTGGTGGAAGGTAAGGGGCGGCTAAGAGAGGTGCTGTGGGAGGAGTGGGAGGGGTTCCTTTGGGATGCTTTGAGACCAATAGATTCCATGTGGTGTTGTTGTCAGGGGCCAGGCCCGAAGAAGTTAGAGTCTGACAGGCCTTAGATAAGAGTCCCTCCCTAGCAAGAGAAACTGCTGTTTGGACACTTGAAGATTTGTGGTTAGAGGTAGGACGCATGGGGCCAGGGGAATGATTGGATGCTCTATTCCATAGTGCACTAAACTCACCTTTGGACCATTGGGCACATAGACGACTGATAGACACAGGCTTGTGATGTCTGCCTGCACGCTTTGGAGCAAGAAGAACACATTTAGGCAGCATTAACAGCTTCAGCCAAGCATCCTCAGAGTTATCATGCACAGCAGACCTCAAGGCAGAAGACAAAACAAGAGCAAATGCAAGTCTGTCCTTCAAAGGGATGTGCCGAACTGTACGGCCTGATAGTTTACACACAGATTCAAATGTGGGTAGGGGGAAAAGAGACGGATCGGCTTCTAGGACACTGAGAGGGGACAGACTAGGAGGTGCAGCAGTGGCATATGTGCATTTGCGAAGATGAGAAGAATGGCGCGAATTAGCCACCAGCTGCTGACAATTGGGACAAACGAAAAGATCTTGTTCTTGAAGCCAAGAGCCAGGTACTGCACCAGAGAAGAAACCTTGAGCATGTAAGGTCATATGTTGACGCCACATGGTGGGAGCAATGAGTTGTTGGCAGCCTTGGACTGGACAGGATTTCTTATGGGGGTGTTGGCTAGAGGACGGGACTTCACTCTGCTCCTGTGGTACATTACATACATGTGACTGTGTTGGCAGTGGATCGTTAGCTGTGAATTCTAAAATAGAAGAGTCCTGACTGGAATGGCCATTGCTAAGGCATGGTAGTGGAGCAAACAATGCTGGAAAAGATGTGTGTGGAGTCATTGCAAAGTTAGAGGGGGTGTTGAGAGAGAGTGGCCTAGTGACATTGTAATCCTGTTCTTCTGTGAGAAACGGTGGACCCTGAGACGAGGGTGTCCAAGGCATAGATGGCTGTAAATCTTGTCCCTGATTGTTGGAAAGAGAATTCAAGCTATTGGGTTGGAGAACAGTCTCTAATTGTGGTGTAGATGCAGGTAGGATGACAGTGCTTGAGAGAACAACGTTAGCACATTTCCCACATCTCCCCGGGTAACAGTTCACACACGGGTGCCCCTCTCGACAACACTTACAAGATGTGCAACGGGCACCTGAGGTGTAGCACTTGCAACAAGTTGGAGATTGTGACCCACACTGGGAGGAAGGAGCCAAGGATTGTTGGAACTGGAATTCATTAATGGTGAAGTGGGAGCCTGAAGGAAAGGAAGGACCCTGTCCAGGTGATTTGGGCTCTGGGATTAATGCTGATACATGTAGCTGGTTTTGACTATCAAAAGGATGGACAACTAAAGAACCGGGTGAAGGAGTAATGAACGATGAAGGTGTAGAACTAGGTGGCAGCTGCGGAAGTGGTTGAGACAGAGGCAGCTGCTGGGAATCGGGGAATGAGGACGTATGCTGGGGAAGTGGTTGTGAGTTGGAAAAATCATTTGTGGACCTGTTGCTTGAAGCAGTGATAGACGTAGAATAGTTATGACAACAACCGTGCTTTGACGGTAGGCAATCGTTACACGCGCGACCTGCTTTAGCGCACGCACAAGACTTACATCTGGCATTGATGCCGTTGCAGCGGCAACACTTCCGACGGCGACTCGGTATACTCGGCGGACTTCGATTCATGACGCGCACCTATGAATTCTGAACAATCCATGATCCTAAGACCACAAACCACCTGCAAACCACCGCCATATTAATAATAATGTACATGTTTTCAACAAGAATATTAGATGACCTAGAAGATTCAAAGTCAATGGTAGTGTAATAACCATGGGAACACTCAGGAGACAGTCTACCTACTGCAGCAAATGGCAGAAACAGATACAGTAAAGAGAGAATATTCTTACAGGTGGTGATGTGAGGGAGTCAAATACATGTGTGAGGCGCAGACAAATACGCTAGTGTAGCAGAAGTCAGAAAAGCCCCTCCAGGGCAGAAGTGTTGTTATGGCCTTATATGCATAGCATATAAGCCCAGCACATGTACATAGTTATACATACATGTTATTAAGTAGTTTGTAATAATTAAAAACTTGATATTCAATGATATGTATTCACCACCTCCCCATTACTACTTATAGATCACTCAAACTACTCTCCTCATTACAAATACCACTAATGTTGTATTTCCCCAGCATGTACATGTACATGGCATGGACTAGACATATGGAAGAAATATTTAGTTAACACCTTGCATTGATGAAACACAATGAATACAATGTATTTAGATCAACCCTACTTCTTCTGCTTGTTAGTACTTCACCACATCCTACATGACTCACTTTGTTCAAATCAGCTCCTGCCTTTACAAGGATCTCCACCATAGCTGTATGACCATTTTGAGCTGCCACACATAGTGGTGTGTCCTACATATGGGAGGTGAAGGTACAGAAAAGCAGTGCAATACATATGCATCAATGAGGTGACAACGTGTGGAATTAAACAATGCACTGATTGTTGTTCACATTCACATTAGATGGAACAAAATCTAGTGGTAATGATCATGAAATACTCAACTCAACAGGATTTCTGCTAAACATACATGGGTGGTCATACATTTACCACTTTGCTAACCGATCTTTGTTCATTGAGCATGTTATATCACCACTGGCTTCTATAAACAATGTGCTAAAGTTGTCTTACAAACTTTTTCCATTCTCACTAATTTGTAACATCATCACTGAAAGGACACTGCAGGCTTTTGCAAAGCCCATTGTTAACTATTTTAACGTTGTTGCAATGTTTGAGTTAGTCCACACACCACCATCATTTACTTTATCTATCTTGCTAGTCTGACATGTTGTGCTTGGTACGCTTTGATTGAAACACCTTTCAACAGCGGTTTAAGATGAAGACATGGGCCTAGGGAATGACTGTAGTCCTGCTCAAATAGCTCAAAGTATCGCAATTCACAAAAAATGTGAGCTGTTGGAATTCAGTCATTATATGCAACTACACATTTAATGGAATAAATGGAAACATTTTAGAGAGCAGTATCTCAAGTATAGAACTTTTAAGTTTTTAGAATATACATTCTTTGGCATGTGTAAAGGCAAAAAATCAGATTCTAGTGTCTAACATTCATTGGAGAGGACCAACTAGAGCTATTACAAAAACAGACATGCTGCTGATATCAGTTGGCATTGCAAAAATACGTGCCTACATCACCCCGCTTTCTGTTTGGTGTCACTAATAAGGCCAGAACTAAACACCATAGGATTGCAATATCGTATATGGTATAGAAACTACTATGACGATACCCCATATAAATGCGATAGTGTAACAGGCATTTGCTGATAAAATGAACATGATAAGTGTGGCAGATAACTATGCAAGGCACAGGGGGTGTGGTGGGAGGGTGAGTGCTAGGAGATAAGCCCCTCCAGGGTAGTACTGAGAGGATGTGTGTTATGGGCTTATATGCATTGCATAATTGCATTTAAGTACATGTACATAGTTATACATAATAAAGTAGTTTGTAATAATTAAAAACTTGATATTCAATAATATGCAGTCACCACCTATCCATTGCAATATTTATACTCTACATATAAATTATTAAATTGTCAATCCACATGCATAACTTACAGCCTGATGATAGATGAGTGGGATTCACATAATGAAAGAAAGAGAAATTGTAAATGTGTATTTCCCCAGCATATAAATGTAACAGAAGTTATTCACCAATTAACATGGTTAAACATGTACAAATTTAATACTACATATAAGTTCTTTCATGTACAGGGACAGTCCCACTAAGACATTATTTAAAAGGCATACCTCTTGAAAATTTGAAAAGTGGTTTGAACCGTGTTAACTAGTACATGACATGTTAGTTTGAAAATGGTAAAATGCCTATCTACTATTTAGTTTGTTTGGTGGTGGAGAATTGCTTCTATAATCCAGGGTGCAATGGTTATGCTGTGCTCATTGACAATGTCTTGCTGTGGATACATCGATATGTTCTATGAGGTGTTAAATCTGGCATGGATAGACTCCGCCCTCTATTCTCCTAGTCTGCACCCGTCCACCTTGCCCAAAGGGACAGTATGCATGAGTACCATGATGATTGATGGTGCTGGTTTTAGTACTGATGGCAATAAAGGTATAACCATGAAACAGCAAGGACACTTCACATTGATACAACAAACTACCTGATCATACAGAGTACATGTACCCACTTAAAATGTGTGGCTTCATCTGAATGGTGTTTCTGTATACCTAACTTTGCATAGATGACGATGCGGCATACTAACTTTCTTGAGAATTCTGTGCTTGGTATTTACAGCCTAATGTACCCCCTCTCCTTGCGATGTCCATAAATAAATCGGCTGCACGTTATAAAGGATTGCAATATGATGAGTGTGCATATGGCATAGTAACTACTATGACGATACTCCATTTAAATGTGATGGTGTAACAGGCATTAGATGATAAAATGAACGTGATACAGCTTCTTCAAAAAGCACCATTATTATGAGGTGGTGGTGCATCAAGGCACAATGGATTATGTTGGTTTATGGTATAGTCTAATTATGGACCCTTATGTCCAGCTGCAAAGGGCTGAGCACAGGACAGTTCAAAGACATTAATATATAACGATTACACATGTCTGTTCTATCATCATCTGGAGGCTTGGTGATGGTTATATGCAGATCAAAGCAGCACATACGTATATTATCCTTAAGCATATTTTTAGTGGTTTTTTGGTTGTTTTTTGAGCATTCCAAATGAAAGCTACTCAATCATCAATACAAATCCTGTACGCATGCATAACTTACCCTCTGATGATGTATGCAGATGTCATATGCAGGAAACAAACAAAGGCTATTAACAAGTATACACGACAGTCGGGTATAATATAACACTAAGTCTATTTAGATAAATATATACTATCATACACATTTGTAAGTAAGATGCTATATTCACATACATGTATTGCATGAACAAATATAGAATTGATGTACATGTAATTATGCAGCCTGTTATTAATCAACGTGATGAATGATTTACATGTAGTCACCACCTCCCCATTGCTACTTTTAGACCACTCTATATACAAACTAATCAATCATCAATACAAATAATGTCCACATGCATAACATACCCCCTGATGATGGATGAGTGGGATTCACATAATGAAAAGAAAGAGAAATTGTTGATGTGTTGACCACTAATGCTGTATACCCCCAGCATGTACATGTGTACATAGACATATGGAAGATATATTTCTGCACTTCTAGTTATCATTAATTTTGCATTTGATGCAAGACAATGAATGCAATGTATTTGGAACAACCCTTCTTCTGCTTGTTAGTGCTTCACCACACACTACATCACTCACTTTGTTCACATCAGCTCCTGCCTTTACAAGGATCTCCAACACAGCTGTGTGACCATTTTCAGCTGCCCCATACAGTGGTATCCCCTACATATGGGAGGTGAGGGTAAAGAAAAGCAGTGCAATACACATGCATCAATGAGGTGACAACATGTGGAATTAAACAATGCACTGATTGTTGTTCACATTCACATCAGATGGAACAAAATCTAGTGGCAATGAGCATGGAAACTACAAGCATGAGGACAAAACCAATTCTTTGGTCTCATTAATACTGCCAAACTGTCACATTGAACTCTTCCATTATGCATGTTCCTAGGGACCATTGATTTCCAATCCTCTATGCATGTAGAACAGTTAATAAAAACATTCTCTGTGAGAAAGTTGGTGGCATATAGGAGAAGCCAATAGTGGTGTTAAAAGGGAGGAAACAAGGGTCAAATAATAAGGGAAGATGTAATAGTCCTATATTTCGCACACAAACTAATTAACTACAAATAAAAAGGACTCTGCTACAACGTTTTCCCCTTTTAACTTTAACTCTACAGTAGTTTCCTTTTTTTACACTACTATTACCTTCCAATCCTATATGCCACCAACTTTCTCAAAGAGAATGGTTTTATTGTTTCATATAATTTTTAATTTCTTCATGGGATGAGATAGCATCTATACAATTTTGAAGACTCTATGGAAGTGCGTCATCTTTTGGGGCTGGACATTCGGGTCTTGTATTTGCAAATCTGACTGTTTTGATACTGTTAACTTTTACACGTACATGGCTGGTGGAGCGTGATCAGCCTTGTAGCTGTAGTGCTCATAGACCTTTTCTAGATCAGCTCATAGCTGTCGCCTTCATTATGAGATTCACTTTGCTCGCGGGCTTTAGCCTTGTTGATTTCTTCAAACAGAAGATTATTAATAACCAACGTAAAGTGTAGGTGTGGGTTACCATATGTTGGTGAATAACGTAGTAGGTGTATGGCCTGGGTACAAGATTGTTTTGTATATCAAGCTGTGTATACCAAATTAGATACTACTACTCACTTTTGTATTTTTCCCAATGGCTCATATATACTTATACTAAAAACAAATTCCGAATATATGCTGAAGCGATTGGTTGCTGTAAGAGTTCTTGTACAACGCTTCTAGCTCAAGTTCTTCGTGGCGGAAGGAAGAAGAAGAAAAATGGCGGCAAATAACAGCTGGATGGAGTGCGAGACATGGGCATGAGTTCTCTGTCATAACACAGAACCAACGCAAAACTATTCCTAGTCTGATTGATACTGGACATAGTGTTTTACTGAAGCTGATCTCATTGAACAAGTACGTTTTCAACAAGAATAGAGGATTGGAAGTCAATGGTAGTGTAATAAGCATGGGAGCACTCAGGAGACTGCCTACCTATTGCAGCAAATGTCAGAACACAGATAAAGTAAAGAAAGAATATTCATACAGGCGGTGATGTGAGAAAGTCAAATACATGTGTGAGGAGCGGACAAATACGCAAGTGTTGCAGAAGGCAGAAAAGCCCCTCCAGGGCAGAAGTGTTCTTAAGTATGGCCTTGTATGCATAGCATGTAAGCTCAGTACATGTACATAAGTATACATACATGTAATAAAGTAAGTCATAATAACAAAAAGTGAGATATTCAATGATGATATGCAGTCACCACCTCCCCATTGCTACTTTTAGACCACTAAACCACTCCACATACAAATTACTCCATCCTATTACCCCCCCCCCCCCCCCCCCCCCCGGTACATGTACATGGCATGGAGTAGGCATATAAATATATCTGGGTCACTTCATGGTACATTGTACCACACTAAATACCTTACCTTATCACATTGAGATACCATTTCCCATATATATTCTCCCAACTCAAATACACAAAAATGCTATATATTTGTATACCCTATGTTGTTCTGTTTATGATGTATGGCCACTCGCATTATTAATTATTTTGATCACCTTTGTGAGTTTGAAAGAGCATTGCTGGTATGTGGTTAAGCATGGGCCCATCTGTTTTGTACTGGTCAAATAATGGGTATTAGATGCATGTACCCATTGGATGTGATATTTATTGAAGTTTGCTTATGGGGTTAGAGAATATCATGAATTTTAACATCGCTTCCGTGAAATTAGACGACCTTTTTTCGTCGAACTCAATATTCAGAAAATTAGTCTCATTGATTCTATTTGCTATATAAAATATATTATTAGAAAGCTAATCTCCTGCTGAGCTGTGTCGAACAATTCCTAAGTTTGTATCTATTTCCAGCAATAAGCCATATTGATCTATTGTGGAATCGTTCTCGTTTTTGTTGCGGTAAAACATTGCGTAGTACACTTTTTTCCTAGGCCATTGTATTTGAATTTGGCTTGCCCAGGAGACTTCAATTTGTATAAACAATGGACCCAGGTAGTATCAAGCTTGTATTTAGCCTCTTTCTGTGATAAACTTGCAGCTGAAGTGTGAACGTCGGTCCCCGGACCATTGCTTTTGTCTCGTTCCCAGACAACATGACGCAAAATGTGTATAGACCAGGGTCTGGGAACAAGACTACTAGTAATTACGCTATAGTACTCGTTCGGGATGCCACTTTCGTACTACGATAAGCACAGAAAGCCAGTGTGTGTCAAGTGTGATGCAGGTTACTATTGCACCAAGTGTTGCAAATGCCAAAATCGTAAGCGCGGTCGGCCGAGAAAGGTATCTATCGAGCAGCCTGAACCAGCAGCCGTAAGGTCTAAACGCATGAAAGACACCGTGACTGTCCATCTTGAAGTCCCTCCCGCTGCAGACGATGCCGTCTCAATTGAAACTGTTTTGCTTGTTGATTTCACAACGCAAGCACAGATTCTAAAGGCTCTAGAAGCGATGGGGTCTCTAGGAGACGAAAGCAGTGTGCGACGGCTTCCGAGTGGTGAGAAAAGGCAGCAAGCACGATCTACAAATGATCTTGCCCAAGAGGTCATGAATAGGATTGAAACAGTGTTTGTAAGAGGCATCAAGGCATGGGCAAGAATGTTGGTTCCAAATTGGAATATGAAAAGCGATGCTGAGATAAAGAAGGTGTTCAGCCTCAAGTCGTTGGCTCCCATTGAAGCTGTGGTGGGTGAAGAGAACCGTACAGTTGTCCCTTCAGTTGGTATCTCACCGTCAGATGGAAACATGCTCACCACTATGACCTCTGCTATCAGAAATGCATTGAAACATGTTAAACGACTCACCTCTACTGATGCAAGGAGGCTACTTGTTCCTCTTTCTGATTTACCACGAGCTTATGTTGCATCACTTCTCACGCTTAACATAAACTATGTCAAGGAGTTAATGTTTCAAGCAAAAGTAGACAAACTCTATTTGTCACATGGCTTGACTCTTCAGACCTATAGTGAAACGCATTCTCGTGTGTGCCAAGAGGTGATTCACTATGCTGTAAGCTTTGTCTACAGTAATGATAATATCAGCCGCCTTGCATGGGAGGCTAAGAAACGTTCTCCAAATAAGGATGTCAGATGGAAGGACCTGAAGAATGTATCTGCTATGAAATCCTTAGTTTTAAAACACGACATTGCTACAATGTATAAGGTGTACCTGGAGAAGCACAAGAATGAGATGCCTAATAAAATGCCAGTTGGGAAAACATTGTTCTATGACATTGTAAACCACATCACGGGTGGTGGCAAACATCAAGAGGCACGATCAGGTAATGACTATATAAAAGTCAACTTTCACAAAGACAACTTTGTCATTGTTGACAAAGTCATCAATGTTCTTGTGCCTCTGTCTGAGGTGGACCATACGTTACGTGAGAAGTTGTATAGTCTCAGCTCAGATACATATACCTTCCTCAACTACTGTTATGCTGTCCATATAAGGGAAGCAGTTGAGGCATTCAATGAGACAGTGAGCCACCTTCCACCTCAAGAGCATGATGGCCAGCAGTTTAGTGCTTACCACCAACTCAATGAGTTGCTTCGACATCCTGACAGCTTGGATGAGCCTGCCACACAGCAGCACATTGTAAGTGAATTTCAAAACCAGCTGACCTTCTGTGCAAAAGGTATGGGGAAAGCACTGGAACAGAATGAAAGCAATTGTGCCACAACACACTCCCCAGTGTTTGCTCTGGATCTTGTGCCTGACAGGCGGCCAAACAAGGGCCCTAAGCCTGGTGGTCACATGGAATGCCATGCATGCAGAGGCCCCTTTCTTTTTTATGATAAGCTACGATATGTAGCTCTAACCAAGCTTAATGAGGACCCCACTAGGTTGGCTGAAATTGCTGATGTCCTGGTGACTATACACCAGTGTGAGCGCCGGTCATATCGTTACATGGCACATGTTATGCAAGCTACTCACCAAGACCATCATATGAAACAGGCCATGGCTGAAATGGACTGCACTACTGCTTATTTAGTCTATGATTTCAAGCAGAAATTTCTTGCCAAGGGCTTTCGCGAAGGTGGTGATTCTTATTATGGCAAAAAGGGCATGCTATGGTGGGGAGCAGGAGCATATGTGAAACCATGTGTTGAAGTACATAATGAGATAGTTGAGCCCCTAGAGAAGCTTCATGTGATGATAGATTTTGCACGTAGGAATGTACCATTGCAGCAACAAATGGAACAGGAAAATGAGGATGGTGAGCTCTACAAAGATGAAGATGATGATGATGAGCAACATGAAGATGAGGATGGTGATCAGCAACATGAAGATGAGGATGGTGATCAGCAACATGATGATGAGGATGGTGATCAGCAACATGATGATGAGGATGGTGATCAGCAACATGATGATGATGATAATGAGCAACATGAAGATGAGGATGGTGATCAGCAACATGAAGATGATGATGGTGATCAACATGAAGATGATGATGGTGGGGATCAGCAACATGAAGATGAGGATGGTGATCAACATGAAGATGAGGATGGTGATCAGCAACATGAAGATGATGATGAGGAGCAACATGAAGATGAGGATGGTGATCAGCAACATGAAGATGATGATGGTGATCAACATGAAGATGATGATGGTGATCAGCAACATGAAGGTGATGATTGTGAGCAAAATTGTGACAGTAATCAATATGAGAGTGAGGAGGGTGACAGCATTCAAGAGAACACTGGTGAAGTCAATGGTCAGCAAGTTGATGAAACAGGGAAAGCTGCAATGGCTCTCCATTTCATAGATTGCATTGTACAAGGAGAGCAGAAGGCTGATTCTAGTGTTGTTCTCTCTTGCTTGGAGGCAGCCTTTCATGCATTGAGGAAGCGGTTTCCCCATATAAAGAAGGTAATTGTTCAAAGTTATAATGCAAAAAAACTTTGTTGGAAAACACACCAAGCTGCTACTTCCATATGTGTGCTCTGCTGCTGGATTGAAGCTTGTGGCATACTATCACAATGAAGCCCAGAGTGGAAAGGATGTGTGCGATACACACTTTTCGCACCAGCAGACACATGTGAACACTTATTTGATACAAGGAGAAGGAAGGAGAAAGGTGTCTACATCAAAGCAACTTGCTGTGGCATTGATGGAGAATCCTATAATGAACACAACAGTGCTGTTGTTAAAACTTGATTTCAAGGCCCCTTATCGCTCTACTGTTGTCCCATGTGTCTCAGGCATCTCAGATTTCTATGCAGCCCAGTATGTGACGACTGTAAATGAAGAGAAAATTGTCCGATATTACAACTCTCTGGGGCAGAAGGTGCCATCCAAGTGTGTGTCCATTCCATCATGTGAAGCATCACATGAGATTGGATCCAAAAGTGTGAACTTCACGGGAGTCACTGTACTCCTCAGCAGTGATAACACCAGTAATTGTGAACAAGCAAAGAAAGATAAAAAGAGGTACAAAAGGGGTAGCCTAGAAGTAAGTAAGCATAGAAAGCAACTTATTGAAAATCAAAGCAAGGATGAAAGAGCATTGGATATGATACGAGCTATTTACCCTCAGTGTGCCAAGTGCTTGTACCACTTTAAGTCTCTGCAGCTCCTCAAAAAGCATGTGTGTACTGGGACTAGAGAATCTTGGGATGCTCTCAGTGTTGCCATGCGGCATGCTGACCACCTTTTAGCAACGATGGACTTCTCTATCACTGGTGCTATTGACCAAACTGCAAGCATGTTTTTAGATGATGGTGATACACCACCATATGCAACATTTGAGCCAAACTTTTTTGCTGGTTGGGCCCACACAAAGAAAAACATGCACCCAGAACTCACTACAAAGGTAAAAAGTGTAATCCATGAGTGCTGGAGAGCAGGAGAAAACAAAGAACTTGGCAAAGTAAAGATCTCGGCTGCTAGTGTCTATGACAGATTAGAGGAGATGCAATTGCAGAAGACCATTAGGCTTTGTGAGCTGCCACTTCCAGGAAAAATACTTGCAGTGTATAAAAGTATTGGCAGCAAACCACAGGTACCATCTGCTGGTAGTTACAAGCGTGGAAGACCTTTCAGTAGTGCAGGTGTTTCTGGAAGGAAGAAGGCTAATGTTTGCTACAGTGACTGTGATATGCAGAAGGACCTATCAAAGTGGAATAAACAAGAGCTACAGGCATACTTAATACACCACAATCTGAAGAAAAGTGGGAACAAACCTGATCTCGTACTTTGTATAAGACAACACATGGATACAGTCTGATACTGATTTTATTATGCATACTTATTTGGGCCATTGTGATGTAATAATCGCTAACGTAAGTAAGTCTGGGTACGAGCGACGAGCCGCCACTCCCCCCATTGAATCTCTCGACAGGTAAGACACTTGTGTAACGCAAGCACGCGTATATCTTACACGACACATTTAGTACGAATTCGGTTATTTCCAAATGAATCCAAAAAAATGCGTTCATTTTCGAGTGTGCAAAAGGCGTAGGAAAAAAGTGTACCGATTTCAGTTACGAGCTAAACCCCGCAACTTTAAACCCGTGAAGGTAAAGGTCGGTTATCAGTACGGCCTAGGTATTTAGCCAAAAGTCATGTGAAAGAGTTGCTCTACAAGACTCAGCAGGTTATTTCGCAAACAGACCATATGAGACTAATTTTTATTTTTAGGTGTTCGACAAAATGGGCTTAAAAAGTCGTCTAATTTCACGGAAGCGGTGTTAATGAAATTGTAAGGTAGCAAAAAATAACATAGTCCAAATTAAACCATAGATAGAAGAATACCTGGATTCGAAACGCATCACGTGATCCATTGAATTGTCAATTTTAGGCGGCGGACCCTTTGATGCGAACTGTGTTTCGATTAACCCTTTTGTAGCGTACGCTTTTTTCCCAACTTTCACTGCTATTCAACACAAAAATCGTTATCTTCGGCATTCTTCGTACTCCCACTTGTCTTACTTTCCAGGTTAGTGACTATTGTTCATGCAATTCACTAAGCATACTGTATGTAGGTGCCGTATCTGTCATTTCAGCCTCTTCGGAACATATATCTCAACTTAGAAAAGCTTCCAACCATTCATTTCTATAAGCAAAACATTGCATTATTCCCTCTATGGAATGAACCTATATCTGTTGTAAGGGACTTCAGCATGTGGGGTACAACTGCTTGGTT
Source organism: Eunapius fragilis (assembly GCA_963681505.1). Classification (NCBI taxonomy): domain Eukaryota; kingdom Metazoa; phylum Porifera; class Demospongiae; order Spongillida; family Spongillidae; genus Eunapius; species Eunapius fragilis. The sequence goes on along the minus strand of OY811973.1, from coordinate 7,492,421 downwards.
AACACGTAGTGGACCTATCGTGTTTCGGTACATAGTGAGTGAATTAGACACACGCAGCAAAGTTTAATTTTGCTTTTAAATGTTAAGAATGAGTTTATGTGTGGAACGCATACTGTCAACGGTAGACCAAAGTTACGCGTTATGTGCAAATGCCTTGTAGTTTTATTCATTTAACCGTGTGCGGAACAATGTAGGTTTCGGTACCTTTTCTGCACAGAAAAGGCAAGCTAGATAGCATTTAGACACATCTACGCAGTTATTATGATCAGTTGAAGGGAACACACGTACATGTATAGTGATTAAAGTTGTATCTAAGGTTTTGATACTTTCGGCCCTTGGTATCGCCATACAACACCAAATGTGTCACGTGCCGAAACGTGGATCATTACTAATTATCTCTGCGTTTCATATCCAGGTATTCTTCTGTCTATGATTGCACCAAACTTTTTTGAAGAACAGCTCTAATAACCTTATGCTTTTTTCTGTTTAAAATTGTTTGGGAATATGATTTGTTGGACTGGGATACCTCTTTGAAGGCTAGCAGCCATTGTTCAGAGAAGTCCTTGTAAGGTGTTAATGAACAGGGAACCCACAATATTTACAAATGCAATGCAGCTATTATATAGGTGAATTGCATGTGTAAACCTTGTGGGTTTCCAGATCACTAAAACCTTACAAGAAGTATGTAAACCACTTGACTGAACAACATTTTAGGGAGGCAAAAAAATGGCTGCCAGCTTTCAAATTGGTATCCCAGTCCAACGAATCATTTTCCCAGACAATTTAAAACTGAAAAAAGCATAAGGTTATTAGAGCTGTTCTCCAAAAAAGTTTGGTGTGATTTGGACTATTATTTTTTGCTACCTTACAATTTCCTTAAAATTCATGATATACTTTAACCCCATAAACACACTTCAATAAACATCCCATGAGTACATCCATCCAATACCCATTGCTTGGTACAAAAAAGACGGACCCATGCTTAACCACATACCAGCAATGCTCTTTCAAACTCACAAAGGTGATCAAAATAATTAATTATGTCAGTGGCCATATCGGAAGTTTCACTAGAAACTTCCATATAGGATTTGACCCTGACTATGAACTCATTAAAAATAAGCGACCCGTCTCTAACAAGACTCCCGACAATCGGATCGTTAAGTTTGTTATAGCAATCAAACTAGAAGCCAAAAATGAGCAGTTTTGTCTTTGTTTTATGTCACAGAACCATGTGGTTGTAGAGAACAAAAGGGTACTGCCTGCTCTCGTACCCAGTCCTGGAACATGGTCTCCTTCTTCTTCTTGGCAACGCATAACTCGGGATAGGAACACTTTTAACCTTTATTCTCCCGCAATCATCCTTATTTAAGACCGCTTTTTGTCCTTAAATAAGGACGACTGTTTACACTATGTTTTTAAAATGACTGATCTGTATTTTAGCAAAGTAAAGACGTTTTTTCATGCTGCATTTATCCTTGATTACATTAAAACGCAAATTTTTTGTACCTACCTATTACGTAGCTGAGTAGTACAGCTGAAAATGTAATAGGTTTGATGGCAGACTCATAAGTTTGACATCGAAAATCAAGCGGTTTAGATTCAGTTATCTATAAGTTAAAATGTAGTTGTCTCCTATTTGGGGTGTATTAATTTTCAGAAACCTGAAGCAATTTACATTTAGAAAATATATAAATATTTGCAAAAAACTTTTATAATATTGCAATTTATTTGCTTTTATTCTTGCTCTCCTCAATTAGACATCCGTGTTTAGCAACATTTTACAGAACAGTTTAACTTGATGAAACATACCTCTTCTTATGCCCACTTCCATATACCTGCAATACCGTTCCTTTCTTTCCCATTGTTGTTTTGAGCCTACCTACTACACGCGAACCCACCTTTATTGACTGCTTCGCCATTTAAAAGTCCCCCTTGTTTGGCCAGATTTTACTGATAAATACCTATTAATACCTAGATTCTGCATGCAATTTAAATGTACTCAAATTTAAACCACCAAACTTACCTGATTTTTATGGAACTTGAATTTCTTCCTAATTTAAGGACAATGGACTTAAATAAGGATGATTGGAGAATAAAGATTAAACAATGACAATTTCACCAATAGCTTCAGAATAGGCTGGAAGAGCCGCTTTCATATAAAATAGCCGATGCTATATATTGGTAAATAATTGACTATATGGTATATGTAAGACGTATAATTAGATAACATTTTAGATATCTTAAAGTAAAAATGGCGGCATCAAGGAGACCCGAAACGGTCCGCTAAAAGGCAACGTTATTGGTAGAGTCCTGAATCTGCTCGCTTGGCAAAGAGAGTGCGGTACGGGAAGGTTACCGGCAAAACCAAACGAGGCCATCGAAAGAGTAAACCGATAAAGTTATTCAAAGGTATATTTGTAGCTACCTACTCTTACTAAGCTTGGTTTACAATATGACATTGGTGGCTGAACATTAGGGATCAATGTGCACGAACAATGAATGAAACAAGTCAATAAAAAAACTTCTTTATGAGAAAGTTGGTGGGATATAGGATTTGAAGGCAATGGTGGTGTAAAATGCAAGGAAACAAGGGTCTGTAATAGTAAGGGAAAATGTCATAGTCCTATATTTAGAACACGAACATAGTATATGCTACAAACGGGCTAAATATAGGACTATGACATTTTCCCTTACTATTAAAGACCCTTGTTTCCTTGCTTTTTACACCACCATTGCCTTCAAATCCTATATCCCACCAACTTTCTCATAGAAAAGGTTTATAATATACTTGTTTCATAAACAGAACAACATAGGGTATACAAATATATTGCAATTTTGTGTTGGGAGAATATATATGGGAAATGGCATCTCAATGTGAGAAGGTAAGGTATTTTAGGTGGTACAATGTACCACCATCTGCACTTCTAGTGAACACCTTGCATTGATGCAAGGCAATGAATACAATGTATTTGGATCAACCCTTCGTCTGCTTGTTAGTACTTCACCCACACCCTACATCACTCACTTTGTTCACATCAGCTCCTGCCTTTAATAGGATCTCCACCACAGCTGTATGACCATTTTCAGCTGCCACACATAGTGGTGTGTCCTACATATGGGGTAAAGAAAAGCAGTGCAATACACATGCATCAATGAAGTGACAACATGTGGAATTAAACAATGCACTAATTGTTATTCACATTCACATCAGATGGAACAAAATGTAGTGGCAATAAGCATGGAAACTGAGCCCACCCTACCAACCTTTATCATAGCACTAAAACAGAAAGTGACTTTTATTATGATCAAAGTAATAAAAGCTGTTAGGTCAGGGTAGAAGCCACCAATGTGAACCCCCTAAATGGGTAGTTTTTAGTACTGTTTGGTTAAGGGAAATCTATCAAGTGCCCCATGGAGATCTCAAACTGTCCAAACTGCACTCCCATTCAGGCCAGACTTCGACCTCATGCAAAATTAGCTCATTGGACAAGTATATTAGATGACCTAGAGGATTGGAAGTGTAATAAGCATGGGAGCAGAGTTGTTTGACTCTGGGAACAGCCTACTTATTTCTTAATGAGATAAAACAGCCTACTTATTTCTTAATGAGATAAAACAGCCTACTTATTTCTTAATGAGATAAAACAGCCTACTTATTTCTTAATGAGATAAAACAGCCTACTTATTTCTTAATGAGATAAATAGCGGCAAATTGCATACACAGATGAGTACAAGTTAATACAGGCAGTTTTGTGAGGAAGCCAAATACACAAGTGTGGGGAACAGACAAATACGCTAGTGTGGCAGATAACTATGCAAGGCACAGTGAGTGTGGTGGGAGGGTGAGTGCTAGGAGATAAGCCCCTCCAGGGTAGTACTGAGAGGATGTGTGTTATGGGCTTATATGCATAGCATAATTGCATGTACATAGTAGTTATACATAAAGAAGTAATTAAAAACTTGATATTCAATTATATGCAGTCACCACCTCCCCATTGCTACATTTAGACCACTAAACCACTCAACATAAAAATTATTCAAACATCAATCCACATGCATAACTTACCCCCTGATGATGGGTGAGTGCGATTCACATATTGAAAGGAAAGAGAAATTGTCAATGTGAAGACCAGTGATTTTTGTATTTCCCCAGCATATGCATGTAGCATAGATTGCAGATGATGATATGGTATAGTAACTACTACGACCATACTCCACTTAAATGTGATGGTACAACAGGCATTTGATGATAAAATGAATGTGTTACAGCTTCTTCAAAATTCACCATTATAATGAGGTGGTGGTGCATCAAGGTGTAATGGGTTTGTTGGTTTATTATAGTCTAATTATGGACCCTAATGTCCAGCTGCAAAGGGCTGTGCACAGGACAGTCCAACAAAGGCATTAATACATGATGATTACACATGTCTGCTCTATCATCATCTGCAGGCTTGGTGATGGTCAAAGCAGTACATACGTACATTAACTTAAAGCAATTTTATTTACTGGTGTCTTGGTCTTACATACTTTTTGAGCACTCTAAATGAAAGCTACTCAATCTTCAATAGAAATCCTGTCCACATGCATAACTTACCCCCTGATGATGTATGAGTAAAATTCACAGATGTCATATGCAGGAAAGAAACAAAGGCTATTAACAAGTACACAAGACAGTCTGGTAAAATTTAACACTAAGTCTATTTAGATAAATACATACTATCATACATATTAATAAGTAAGCCGCTATACTCACAAACATGTATCGTATGAACAAATATAGATTGATGTAATTATGCAGCCTGTTATTAATGAATCTGATGAATGATTTATATGTAGTCCCCACCTCCCCATTGCTACTCTTAAACCACTCCTTATACAAACTACTCAATCATCAATACAAATAATGTCCACATGCACAACTTACCCCCTGATGATGGATGAGTGGGATTCACATAATGAAAAGAAATTAAATTGTTAATGTGTTGACCACTAATGTTGTATACTCCCAGCATGTACATGTGTACATGGCATGGACTATGGAAGAAAATTTCTGCACTTCTAGTTACCATTAATTTTGCATTGATGCAAGACAATGAATACAATGTATTTGGATCAACCCTTCTTCTGCTCTTAGTACTTCACTATGGAACGCCGATCATGTCAAAATTCGATCGTCCAAAATCGGCTGCTTTCATCAATCGATCATGCAGCTATCGGCTGCTTTCATCAATCGATCATGCAACTATCGGCTGCTTTCATCAATCGATCATGCAACTATCGGCTGCTTTCACCCCTTTATACCAATCAAAAAATGCAACCAGCCCATTGATGATCCATCGATTGAAACATCGATCCCGTCCATCGATCCATCGATGCCATCAATCGATGCCATCGATCGGTCCCATCGATCGATGCCATCGATCGGTCCCATCGATCGATGCCATCGATCGGTCCCATCGATCGATGCCATCGATCGGTCCCATCGATCGATGCCATCGATCGGTCCCATCGATCGATGCCATCGATCGGTCCCATCGATCGATGCCATCGATCGGTCCCATCGATCGATGCCATCGATCGGTCCCATCGATCGGTCCCATCGATCGATGCCATCGATCGATGCCGTACAAGTGCCATTGATGTCGTACAAGTGTTAATGTGGTATCCAGACTAATTCAATTTTCACAGCGCTCGATGTCACATAATACTCTACGCCTGGATAAATGGATGTGTTGGGGAAACGGTCACATTGCATGGGCGTCCCCAGGGGGGGGCCATGCCCCCCCCCCCCCCCCCCTCCCCCCTACCCCCCCTTCGGGACTGAATGGCGCCCCCCCCCCCCCCCCCCCCCCCCCCCCCCCCTGTAATAAAAGTTTACATACATGCGCACCCCCCACTGGCTGAATTGGCTGAAAGCGAACAGCACCCACCGCCCACTGGTTGAATCTGCCGAAAGCGGACAACGTATTCGCGGCTGTCTGGGGCGCCATGCATTGTCACACCTGCTGTTGTGCAATATTCACTCTTTTGATGCTGACTTTGCTTTTAGCTGGTGCTTCATGGCAAACCCCGGTGCAATTGACCCCAGCATTCCCAACATTGTTGAAAGAAAATTGGAAATCATTTTGAGGTTGTTACCTCTCATCAGTTGGAAGCGTGCCATATTATGCACGGCTTAGATTCCAAAACAGCACCATGTATATTTGGTCAGTGCATTGTGTACAGAACCTATTACTGGTGGGTATGTCCTTTGCCTATATTTGTCTGAGTAGACTGGTCAAACTACAACAAGTAGACCAAGGCTGTTAACACACAGCCCGTGATATATGGGGGACCTGCTCCCAAGGCATCCACCTAACATCTAGGTTGCATCAGACATAATTTACAAATAGTTAAGGTTTATAATTCATACACCAGAGACTTGTAACCTCTATACATATTGCTGAACAGTTCATAGTTTATGAAGTTGTGTTTGTTAGAGCTACATCAGTTTACATAACACCTAGTTTGGACATGTAGATCTGTTGATGCACTAGTGCATTTGAGGTATATAGGGGGATTCTAGCTGATCACACATAGGTTGACTCCATATATGGTATTTAGGAAACTATGAACTTATATTGCTTTCATACCACTAAACAGGAAGCCTTCATTTTGCTGTGAATGGAGGCCGGCCTTCACATGACCTTTATAACCTATGTATCATATCACTCACCCCATCCACCTATATATATAACAATGGCAAGCCAAGGCACCTTGTATATTTGGTCGGTGCGTTGTGTGCAGTCCCTATTACTGGTGGGTGGGTGTGGAGGGTAATGGTCATGCACAATGCTCAAATAAAAACACTGATGTCCTTTGTCTATATTTGTCTGAGTAGACTGGTCAAGCTACAACAAGTAGACCAAGGCTGTTAACACACAGCCCATGTTCTTTATAAGTGTGCATATGATGGTGGTTCTAGCTGATCACACATAGGTTGACTCCATATATGGATTTAGGAAACTATGATCTTCTATTGCTTTCATACCACTAAACAGGAAGCCGTTATTTTGCTGTGAATGGAGGCCGGCCTTCACATGACCTTTATAACCTATGTATCACATCACTCACCCCACTCACCTATTTCTATATATATCAATGGCAAGCCAAGGCACCATGTGTGCATTGTGTACAGCATTCTGTACAGTGTACATACAGTCTCCATTACTGGTGGTGCATATGCAGACAAGCAACCCTTAATTGACTCAGCCACATCACGTGTATGCCTACAGTATACTGATTGTATGCATCTTACATGTATGCGCCGTATTCTTATTCTTTGCTGAGATAATCTGTTCATTGGCTAATTGCATGTGACAACGTGCAAGTGCATAAAAATAATGTTAGTGGGGAGCATGTACAAATAATATTATTAATGGACAATGTAATGAACACATTAATTTTAATCTGAACTCTCATATGCACATGCAGGTTAGACATGTCAGATCACACCTGCAGCCCGTTTGGTCCACCCTACACACATCATGTACACTGCTGCACTACAGAGTGCAGACAGAAATCAAAAGTTAAGGTGGAGCAATAATGGATGCTAACTATTATCATAGCAGTTACTAATTCACATCACACATGCACACACACGCACACACATGCACACACTTGTGCATACATACATACATACGTACGTACGTACGTACTTACGTACATACATACATACATACATACATACATACATACATACATACATACATACATACATACATACATACATACATACATACATACAACATACATACATACATACATACACACACATGTGCACACGCACACACGCATGCACACACATACATTTATACATATGTACATGGTCATTAATTAAATAAATACATGCATGATGGTCAATTAATGACTCATGACCTTATGAAACCCTCCTTGCCCCTCCTTCCTATATCTCCCACCTTCCCCCTTGATCTCTCCTTCCTCCATCCTTCCCTCCTTATTTTCCTCCCTCACTTCCTCCCTTCCTCATTTCTTCTTGCCTATCTCTATAAAGTGTGCATAACAACTGTACTGGCAATTAGGACAGAAGTGTGGTAGGAACAATACGAGGGAGGTCTTATCTGTAGAAAGCTATGATACAGTACATCATCATGCAATTATCTTTTCATGTAGGGTGGACCAAACGGGCTGCAGGTGTGATCTGACATGTCTAACCTGCATGTGCATATGAGAGTTCAGATTAAAATTAATGTGTTCATTACATTGTCCATTAATAATATTATTTGTACATGCTCCCCACTAACATTATTTTTATGCACTTGCACGTTGTCACATGCAATTAGCCAATGAACAGATTATCTCAGCAAAGAATAAGAATACGGCGCATACATGTAAGATGCATACAATCAGTATACTGTAGGCATACACGTGATGTGGCTGAGTCAATTAAGGGTTGCTTGTCTGCATATGCACCACCAGTAATGGAGACTGTATGTACACTGTACAGAATGCTGTACACAATGCACACATGGTGCCTTGGCTTGCCATTGATATATATAGAAATAGGTGAGTGGGGTGAGTGATGTGATACATAGGTTATAAAGGTCATGTGAAGGCCGGCCTCCATTCACAGCAAAATAACGGCTTCCTGTTTAGTGGTATGAAAGCAATAGAAGATCATAGTTTCCTAAATCCATATATGGAGTCAACCTATGTGTGATCAGCTAGAACCACCATCATATGCACACTTATAAAGAACATGGGCTGTGTGTTAACAGCCTTGGTCTACTTGTTGTAGCTTGACCAGTCTACTCAGACAAATATAGACAAAGGACATCAGTGTTTTTATTTGAGCATTGTGCATGACCATTACCCTCCACACCCACCCACCAGTAATAGGGACTGCACACAACGCACCGACCAAATATACAAGGTGCCTTGGCTTGCCATTGTTATATATATAGGTGGATGGGGTGAGTGATATGATACATAGGTTATAAAGGTCATGTGAAGGCCGGCCTCCATTCACAGCAAAATGAAGGCTTCCTGTTTAGTGGTATGAAAGCAATATAAGTTCATAGTTTCCTAAATACCATATATGGAGTCAACCTATGTGTGATCAGCTAGAATCCCCCTATATACCTCAAATGCACTAGTGCATCAACAGATCTACATGTCCAAACTAGGTGTTATGTAAACTGATGTAGCTCTAACAAACACAACTTCATAAACTATGAACTGTTCAGCAATATGTATAGAGGTTACAAGTCTCTGGTGTATGAATTATAAACCTTAACTATTTGTAAATTATGTCTGATGCAACCTAGATGTTAGGTGGATGCCTTGGGAGCAGGTCCCCCATATATCACGGGCTGTGTGTTAACAGCCTTGGTCTACTTGTTGTAGTTTGACCAGTCTACTCAGACAAATATAGGCAAAGGACATACCCACCAGTAATAGGTTCTGTACACAATGCACTGACCAAATATACATGGTGCTGTTTTGGAATCTAAGCCGTGCATAATATGGCACGCTTCCAACTGATGAGAGGTAACAACCTCAAAATGATTTCCAATTTTCTTTCAACAATGTTGGGAATGCTGGGGTCAATTGCACCGGGGTTTGCCATGAAGCACCAGCTAAAAGCAAAGTCAGCATCAAAAGAGTGAATATTGCACAACAGCAGGTGTGACAATGCATGGCGCCCCAGACAGCCGCGAATACGTTGTCCGCTTTCGGCAGATTCAACCAGTGGGCGGTGGGTGCTGTTCGCTTTCAGCCAATTCAGCCAGTGGGGGGTGCGCATGTATGTAAACTTTTATTACAGGGGGGGGGGGGGGGGGGGCGCCATTCAGTCCCGAAGGGGGGGTAGGGGGGAGGGGGGGGGGGGGGGGGCATGGCCCCCCCCTGGGGACGCCCATGCAATGTGACCGTTTCCCCAACACATCCATTTATCCAGGCGTAGAGTATTATGTGACATCGAGCGCTGTGAAAATTGAATTAGTCTGGATACCACATTAACACTTGTACGACATCAATGGCACTTGTACGGCATCGATCGATGGCATCGATCGATGGGACCGATCGATGGGACCGATCGATGGCATCGATCGATGGGACCGATCGATGGCATCGATCGATGGCATCGATCGATGGGACCGATCGATGGCATCGATCGATGGGACCGATCGATGGCATCGATCGATGGGACCGATCGATGGCATCGATCGATGGGACCGATCGATGGCATCGATTGATGGCATCGATGGATCGATGGACGGGATCGATGTTTCAATCGATGGATCATCAATGGGCTGGTTGCATTTTTTGATTGGCATAAAGGGGTGAAAGCAGCCGATAGTTGCATGATCGATTGATGAAAGCAGCCGATAGTTGCATGATCGATTGATGAAAGCAGCCGATAGCTGCATGATCGATTGATGAAAGCAGCCGATTTTGGACGATCGAATTTTGACATGATCGGCGTTCCATACTTCACCACATCCTACATGACTCACTTCATTCACATCAGCTCCTGCCTTTACAAGGATCTCCACCACAGCTGTATGATCATTTTGAGCTGCCACATACAGTGGTGACCCCTACATATGGGAGGTGAGAGAAAAGAAAAGCAGTGCAATACACATGCATCAATGAGGTGACAACATGTGGAATTAAACAATGCACTGATTGTTGTTCACATTCACATCAGATGGAACAAAATCTAGTGGCAATGAGCATGGAAACTACAAGCATGAGGACAAAACCAATTCTTTGGTCTCATTAAAACTGCCAGACTATCATATCCTGAGCCTCTCTCAATGGCCATGTATGCAATCAGTACCATCCCTCTCATACGTCAGCTCTTCCATGAAAATATCGTTCAGGTTTGGTATGCTGATGATGCCTTAGCAGGTGGCAGATTACAGAGCATTTGGATGTGGTGGGACAAACTAGTACAACATGGCCCTGCGTATGGGTACTTCCCTAATACTTCCAAGTCATGGCTAATTGTAAAAGATGGCAAACTTTCTGAGGCACACTTAATATTTCAAGGTTCTGGTATCCCAATCACCAGCAAGGGGAAACGTTACATTGGTGCTGCAATTGGGTCTGAATTGTCAATTCCTATGTCAGTAAAAAAGTTTCTGAATGGATCACTGAGATTGAGCTTCTATCCAAGATATCATTAACCCAAACACACTCAGCTTATGCTGCCTTTACTCATGGTTTATCAAGTAGATGGACGTATCTTTCCAAAACAAATACCCAATATTCAACCACTATTGCAACCTTTGGAAGATGCAATCAGCAAGTCATTTCTTCCTCGTCTCACGAGTCAAAACACATTCAGCTGCCAATTCAGAGATTTGTTAGCCCTTCCTGCTCGACTTGGTGGTCTTTGTATTATTAAGTTGGTTGATCAATCTCAGCTTATTTTTGACAATTCAACCATACTCACCAGGCCCCTGGTTGACCTTATTCTCCAACAATCAACATCCTTGCCATTTGAAGTCATAGAAGCTCAATCCACTGCTAGATGTGAGATACGTCGTGAGGTAAAATAGTCTCAGTCTGTCCTTTGTAACGAACTGTTCACTAAGTTACCATCTTCACTTCAGTGATCAATGGAAGTTGCCAGTGAAACCGGTGCCTCCACATGGGCTTTCTATGCTACCTATCCAAGAACATGGCTTTGCCTTACATAAGGGAGCATTTAGAGATGCTCTTTGTTTGCGCTATGGTTGGCAGTCTAACCTGCTTCCTTCGACCTGTGTTTGTGGCAAGACATTTTCTATTTAACATGCCTTAAACGGTCCCTGTGGTGGATATCCATCTATTGCGGGACATCCATGCAACATTGCTTACTGAAGTTTGCCATACGAGCCTGGTCTACAACCTTTGTCTGGTGAGTTTCTTAAGTACAAGACAGCAAATGTGGTGGATGATGCTCGTGTAGACATTGTTGCAGAGAACTTTTGGTGTCGTAACAGACAGAAGAGCTATCTTGATGTCAAAGTGTTAAATCCTTTTGCCAACCCGAGGGAAAAACATTGTGGTGAATCGTGCGGTAATGCGCTTAATCGCATAGAATAGTGATTTAGCACTACAATTATTATTGCGTCGCGTTAATACGCGATATAATTTAGGGTGACGTGATTAAGCGGCATAGATCAGCTTAATAAATATTAATTCATATATGGTTCATTTCGACCTTCGCATGGCTGGATGTGTACTGTGGAACACTGCGTCTTCAAATGGCATATGCTTTGGATGGTTATCAGACTCTGAGACTGGCGCATCCTGTGGAGAATACTAGCTGTCTTCAGGGGCCCCTGGGACGCTGTGTGCAAAGGAGTATGGCTTCATCAAGTAAGGGAGCATGCATAACAGTTTAAATTTTACAAACCATCCGACGAGATTGTGAGTAAAAGTTGACTGTTTTTAGACTGACATACAGAACCAGTGGAGGACACTTCGTCTTCAGAGGAGGTCGTGTTCAAATGGATGTCGTTCCATCACGTGAGTCATGTGTAGTCAATTAAATTTGAAATTATACTCGTGCAGCATCAGAAATTTGGTTGGGATGGTGAGTAGACACTAAGACTGACACAACCAGAGGTGGACAGTCGTCTTGAGGGGAAGGCGTGTTCAAATGGGTGTGGCAGTGTGTTGTACTATTTTGTTGAATATTCATATTAAAGAAATTATTACTGCACAACGCTTAATCGTGCATGCACGATACATCGCGCTACAAACGTAATCGCATTATGAACTGCGCGATAAATGTCAGCGCGATTAATCGTGCAAAGGGCTGCCAGAGGCCATTGTGACGCGCAACAGCGCGATTAAGCTCGGTTAAGCGCGCTAGCGATGTGAATAGGACGTTAAGGTAGTTGTACCCATAACGATGTTATTTTTGAAAAAAATTTGGTAAGATCCACCTTATTGTTTAAGATATGCCACCTTGATATCATTTGGATAAGTAACATTTAACCGAGCACAGTGCCTTGAATTTTCGCATCCGCCATCTTGTAATTCGTGCACGCATGCGCAGTTTGAGTCTGCCATGTTGTTTGGGGTCTGAATTATTAAAATACGTCATCAACAATTGGTAGTTCTGTTCAAGTACCGTATATAATTCGAGAGAATCCACCTTATTGTTTAAGATATGCCACCTTGACAGCATTTGAATAATGTGCAGAAACACTAGCACGGCTTGCTTTACAAGCACCTTGACATAGGAACGGCAAAAACTCTTTTTCCTGTACATTCAGGACAACAGACCTTATGATCGAGTATTGAGCATATTATTGCGATAGGAGCTAAGCAACAAAGAAGAGCATACGTGTAGGGAAATATCTTGTCCTTGTTTTCAAAATAAGTTATAGCCGAAAACCGAAAATCTATCTATTAATAACATTTCAATTTCAAGGTACTAATATGGCATCCAGGGAAGCGTAAATTTGTAAAAAATTTGTGGAAAAGGATAGTAACGCTATCGATGCACCAAAAAGACAATTAAGTAATGAAGAAAGTGGATTCACGATAAAGTAGCTGTTCTGGAATGCCCAGCATGAGTAATCCATGAGTAGCCCAATTAGTTCACCCTGAAATGATGGTTAGTATAAGCTTTGGCACAAACCTACTGCTCCGTTTCGAAACAAATGCACCAAACAAAAGAAGATAGTATTTCATATTTATCCTCCTAATTTTTAAGCACTACAATTTTCAACAAACCAATTATAAAGTTTAATTCTTAGAATATTTGTACTATTTTTACTGCTCATCTAATAACTGTCAAAATGACACGGTCCTCTAAGATGCTCTCAGGCTACAAGCTAGTATGATTTTTTTTTCAAAACCCAGGAGGGTACCCTGTCACCTTAATGTAAATCGCGCTTAAACATTAGCGCTCGTTGAACAATAAAACGCAGTTTATCACAATTGTTTAATTATTACATGGATTAGAAAATATATATATCCTTACAATACCAACAATTATTTCACAATCATACATTCTATGAACAAAGATCTGGTTGTAGTAATAAGCTCCATGATTGCTTTTGAAGAAAACAAGTTCAGTTATGTAAGTAAAAAAATGACCGACATAGAAATGCATAATCATAGCATTAAATGTATGATATTACTAACTGCCCTACTATAGTATAAAAGGTTACATGCATAAAACTACTCAACCATGAATGTCCACATGTACATACCTCCCCATACTCAACATACACATGTACATACCTCCCCATTCCCAACATACACATGCACATACCTCCCCATACCCAACATACACATGTACATACCTCCCCATACTCAACATACACATGTATATACAGTACCGGTCAATAAAAAGTTAGCGCTAGGTAGTTATCTACCTTGGTAACGTAATAGCTATGTAGAAAATTACCTTACGTTGCGGAGTAATGTTTTGCCAGAGATACTTGAGAGAGGGATTGGAAACGCATCACGTGAGCCATGAAGACTGTGCGTGCACTCTGTGATCGCGAGAGTCACACGTTTGAGGGAGTGAATCAAGAGAAAGTGTCCAGAACGTGGTTCTACCAATTTGTGTTTGACATTTTTCATCGTCTTTATCAAAGACAAGGGTTTTATAGTGATACAACCTTACAAAAGCCCTTAACGCGTGTAGATTTACAGGGGTATATAATTATCACAACTCGCAACAGGTTATGTACCTTTTTTGAGAATGGGTAGCCTACCAAAGGTTTATGATGCTTTATCTGTTTAGAGAGGTGAATTTGCAAGGAGGTATTTTTTTAAGTTTTGTTTTATTGTCATCGGACCGTGAGTTACACTCTCGTCTAGTACGAAAGTGTGATAAAAGATATGCTTCGTGTATGTACCGTTATTCAAGCAATCCTACGTGGTATTGTAAGGTTAGTTATCAATCTTGAGTTAGCAGTGAATGCTCCAGGAGGGACTATTTAAATGATGGTTGGTTTTCTAGTAACACTGTCGCAAACAATGCTTATTTTGTGATTCATTATAGGATTGTTTACTCGTATTAAATATTAGATGATTCATTTTGTACTCGCATAGCATTCAGTCAAGCTTTGCTCGCTAACCTCGTGAAAAAGAAGGAGGTATATTGTTGAACATTGGGTGGATGTATTATAACAATTCATTCAAATACATACAGATAGGTCTTGGTATTGTGGGTATGAGAAAACACTGGTGGAAGAAAAAGCCTCAATCGAGCAAAGATTTCCCCACTTAGCGTCCAATAAAGTGTGTGTTCCATTTCCTGTGTCCATTCTGTTGGACAAAGTTTCCATACAGACCAAACTACGATGGCGTAACAGCAGAACAGAACAGATCACGGAGTGTAAGTGATAATTAGCGTATTAATTTCCCTCTCAAGTATCTATGGTTTTGCGTATTTGCCGTAGTACCTTACGTTGCGCAAGTGGAACATAATGTTTCAACAACTAAATATATGTTTCACATTTGTTGTCGTCCCAAAGTACTCGCGTTTCTACGATACAGTGAGCCAATCATTTTTATGCGTGCCAATCGCTCACTGAGGTACGCATGTCCCTTCTCAAATGCGCAGTTGTTTTTGCCTATAAATAATCAACTGGAATACTACCACGTTAACGATCGCGCACTACTCCTCTACAAATTACTCCACTACGTCTACCATGTCCTTACGAACGGCACTGAAGGAGACAGGTTGGAAGTTTTTATCTTTTGCGCTGGCACAATGACGCGGTGTCGGTTGTTCTCGATACTGCCGTAACCATGCTGAGTGAGGAAGGCGTGGGCTGTTCGGTGAAGTAGGGAAAGAAGCTGTACTAAGGCAATGTTGTGGCTTCAGGTGCATGAAAAAAAAAACATTACTACCACAAATTACTCAATGATTATAGGAACAAAGTGCGCTATGGAGCTGGAAGAAGCGGGGTATCTAACGGCTATTGCAGTGACTAGCACCCCAGAACATTAGTGCTACTCTACAATCTTCAGTTGGTAATGTAGCGCGTTGCCCGTACCCATCAGGAAATGAATTGTCAGAAGCCACAAATACGGATGCAGCCTCTACACCTTAGCGTTGGTTTGACTTTGATGTTTAAATATATTGCTGAAGAGTACCTGTGGCACTTTACAACTACCAGGGAAAAAGTTGGCGGTGAAGGCAAAGACCGGAAAGGCCAGGGTAAATACTGGAAAGGCCAGGGCAAAGGCTGGCAAGGCCAAGTCAAAGCCTATAGGTACATGTAGATACTGCTTAACTTAATTCACCAGATCCAAGTCCTACATGTAGGACCAATATTTGAAAATTCATTATAAATAGAAATGCAGTTTTTGGCATCCATTTCTCTACTGCTGTTTGATGTGTCTATCGTGCTAAATTTACCAACTGTCAGTATATTTTTAAATCACACCCTTGGTTACATGATGCTAATCAACAGATAAGGTTCTTAAAAATGCATTACAGTGGTGGCTCGCTTGAGCGAAAAGTACATGTAACAGCTCGCTAGAGCAAAAAAATAATTATATTCATCCGAAAAAAAAACAAACCTTTGGTGTACTTAGCAACCCTACCTGTGGTATGACAGCTCCCCTTCTAAACGAAATTCACTGTTATTCGTGGCTTTGCTGTTATGCAACGTTTTGCAATCCGCCCCTTTTCTAAAATTTCATTTCCTACTACGCGCCACACCTACCTGCACCTCTTGCTATGCGTCATGCCTCTTTCTAGCCAGAATAAGAGCTTCAACCTTGCTTTGTTATCTTGGTTGAGATGTGCAACGTGTTAGTTTGTCAATGAGCACGCAAACAGTGTATGAAGATGAGTGATGCATGCATGATCTGCTATGGAAAATGTGTATGGTATGATACACAGGTTGCTGCAGCATTACATGCGCTTTATCCCTAGGACAGCTTTGCCCCACCATTCCTACAAAGAACACAGATCAATTGCATTTAGGTCACTGGCTCATTGAGGCAGGTAGACATTGCGGACAAATGTCTGTGGAGTAGGGCAGGTGAGGCTAACTGCCATTGGGATTAAGCTGCGTGCAATGCTGCTTGGTTTGCACGTGTAAGAACCATACACACTTTTCCATAGCTGACCATACACACTTGTCCTAGCTGTACATGTATACATGCTACACTGCATCATGTACCACTACCACTTGTGCATGATTGGATGTATTTGCGTAAACCATGCCACTTACTTCCCCTCTCGGGCCTTATTCATGGCTCCTGAAACACGCAACGGGTTTCTAGCTCCAATAAAGGTCGCCTTTAGCGGGATACTTAGCTCTGCTGGACCCTTAGGTAACGCACACGAATAGGAACACTTACGGAGGTTGTTTCATGGCGTTGTAAATTGGCTAGTAGATGTTCATAGCCAGATAACAACAAAGCGCACACATGGTGCGCATCAAAACTAATACACGCCATCTTTCACCAATGCTATGCCAATGGATACACTTAGCAACAGTTGAACACATCAACTTGTGAAGTGGTCTCTAGAGATGCTGCTTACTTTTTTGTTCAACACTGTGACTGCTGAACTTCTTCAACGAATTGTTCATTTTGCAATAAAAAAATTTTTCGTGGGCCTGTATTTGGATTGTTGAATTTGAAGATGGCGACTAAAAAAGAAAATGTTTCTTGACATGAAGGAGAAGATGGAGGTAGTGAAAGAATTCAAAGGTGGTCGACCCGTAGCAGATATTGCTCAGCATTTTGGAATTGGACAGACTCAAGCGTATCGTATTTTAAAAAACAAAGATGAGATGAACTAGAAAGCCGAGTAAAGAATAATGCCCCATTGTATCGTAAAGTAATTGCTACCAAAGGAAAGTTCCCCGAGATCGACACAGCTGACTTTGATTGGTTTTGCTCCATACGTTCATTTGTTGGTTCCCGCAGGCCACTTCCAGTGTCCAAAATGATGATTAAAGCTCGAGCGGCGTTAGAGGCTACAAATAGAGGCATTACAGATTTTAAAGCTTCTGATGGATGGGTGTGGAGATGGCATTAGCGCTATAATGTATCCAATTCTGTTCGTCTCCATGGTGAAGCTGCGGAAGTTGATTTGAATGTAGCTGAAGAACAAATGGAAGATCTTAGAAGACAGATTGTTGTTAAAGGATACAAGCATTCAAATATCTTCAACATGGACGAAACAGGTTTTATTTTACAAAGCAATTCCAAGCAGAACATATGAGATTGGTCATATTGATAAGAGACAAGCAGGAAGAGGTGTGAAAGCAATGAAGGCTAAGGATAGATTGACGGTAATCCTTTGCGTTAATGCTCTTGGAACATGCAAGATTAGCCCAGTTTTCATCGGAAGTAGTAAACAACCTCGTTGTTTAAAAAAAAATCCTCCACCCATTCCATATAATCATCAAAGGAATGCTTGGTCAGATGCTGAAATATTCAGTAAGTGGTGGAATGAAGTATATTTAAAGGAGGTTCGCCAGTTTACTTCCGAACCAGTTGCTCTGTAGCTTGATGGGTTTTCAGGCCACTCTGAATGCACTGATGTGACTGGTCAGGTTGAAATTTTTAAACTGCCACCAAATATAACATCACTATTTCAGCCCCTAGATCGATCAAGGGATTATAGCATCATTCAAGACGGGATACAAGTATAAGGTACTTACTAAACTTGTCAGCACTGTTCCAACATGAGAGCCTGCAACAAATGGCGAAACATTTACCATCTGGACATGCTGGTTTGGAGTATGGTTGTGCTCCTCATGTGAGAGATGCTGCAGAACTAATAAAGGAGTCCTGGGATAACATCCAGAGTGATGCAATTGAAGCGTGTTGGAAGCATTCCAAATGTCTAGCCGCTCAAGATACAGGTAGCACAAACAGTGAAGACCATATTTCGCGAATTAAACAGAGTGCTGTACAGCAGATGAGTAGTGTTTTATCAATTTTGCAGCCTGGTGACCCTGCTGTAGCCCATATGCTAAGTAGCACTGGCTTGGACAGCGTGATGGAACAGACCCATGAATTACAGGATTTGGCTTCCAACTTGCTGATTGAATGGATTCAATTGGAAGAGTGTGCAGGGATGAATAATTATGAAAATGAAGAAGATGATGAACCAGATGCAGGTGAACTTCAGCTCATTGAAAAATTTGCCGTTTTGCAGCGTGTTGTACCCATTTTGCAAGAGTTGCATACTATTGGTGCTAAGCTGAGTGATGTTCCAATCATGAACTTTGCAAGAGAGACATGCAATCGCTTGGCAACATTTGGCTCCATACAGTAGGATTGAGTGGTTTGAATGCAATTTGTACTTCTGCAGTTCACTTCCTTATTTTTAAATGTCCTCTGTAATTCTCAGTGTAATTAATCCTAACAAAAATATTAGCAGCATCTCTAGAGAACACTTCACAAGTTGATGTGTTCAACTGTTGCTAAGGTTATCCATTGGCATAGCATTGGTGAAAGATGGCGTGTATTAGTTTTGATGCGCACCACGCGTGCGCTTTGTTGTTATCTGGCTATGAACATCTATTAGCCTATTTACAACGCCATGAAACAACCTCCGTAAGTGTTCCTATTCGTGTGCGCTACCTAAGGGTCCAGCAGAGCTAAATATCCCGCTAAAGGCGAATGGTTTCGTTCCATTAGGACCTTTATTGGAGCTAGAAACCCGTTGCGTGTTTCAGGAGCCATGAATAAGGCCCGAGAGGGGAAGTAAGTGGCATGGTTTACGCAAATACGATGGCAAGGTATATATATGCTAGCCTATTTTCATCCAATCATGCACAAGTGGTAATGGTACATGATGCAGTGTAGCATGTATACATGTACAACTAGGGACAAGTGTGTATGGTCAGCTATGGAAAAGTGTGTATGGTTCTTACACGTGCAAACCAAGCAGCATTGCACGCAGCTTAATCCCAATGGCAGTTAGCCTCGCCTGCCCTACTCCACAGATATTTGTCCGCAATGTCTACCCGCCTCAATGAGCCAGTGACCTAAATGCAATTGATCTGTGTTCTTTGTAGGAATGGTGAGGCAAAGCTGTCCTAGGGACAAAGCACATGTAATGCTGCAGCAACCTGTGTATCATACCATACACATTTTCCATAGCAGATCATGCATGCATCACTCATACACTGTTTGCGTGCTCATTGACAAACTAACATGTTGCACACCTCAACCAAGGTAACAAAGCAAGGTTGAAGCTCTTAATCTGGCTAGAAAGAGGCATGACGTATAGCAAGAGGTGCAGGTAGGTGTGGCGCGTAGTAGGAAATGAATTTTTAGAAAAGGGGCGGATTGCAAAACGTTGCATAACAGCAAAGCCACGAATAACAGTGAATTTCGTTTAGAAGGGGAGCTGTCATACCACAGGTAGGGTTGCTAAGTACACCAAAGGTTTGTTTTTTTTTCGGATGAATATAATTATTTTTTCGCTCTAGCGAGCTGTTACTTTTCGCTCAAGCGAGCCGCCACTGTATGTAGAGAATTTCATTGTCACAGAAAAAAGTACGACAAGTATAACTTTTTTTGAATGTTTCTTGAAGCATGATGTGTGTGCTACTATATACATTCTATGGCAGTGTTTTTACTCTAATTGGTTTTGCCATTTTTACTGAAAACACACTGTACATTTTCAAGATTTTGTCCATTCACTTGGCTATTCCCGCAACATGCGTCTGACAAATACCTATCGTTCATAGGCTTGTGGAGCTAGCAATTTCCAAATCTACAATGTACTTTTTTATATGCTTTGTGCAAAAGACCTGTCGTGCTACCCCCTTCTTTTAACATGTTGCTCTGATCTTCCCAACATTACTTTTTAGTACTTTAAGTTGCTCTGCGATTTACCGCAAACACAGCTTTTAGCAATGCAGTATTGATTGTATTTGACAATCTTTGAAGAATTGCAAGAAAGTAAAAATATTTTCTGAATTAATAACCATTTCTACAGTACAATGAGATTTTGTTTGTTATTAGATCATGAGTTTGCTAAAAATTCATCTTAACTTGCGTCCTACGCGTAGGACGATAATCCTACGCGTAGGATGACGAGAGATTAAAGGTTAGAGAACTGCAAGCTAAACAAAGCGTTATTTCAGGAAGGATTGTGGACTATGGAAGCGGAGCGGATGATGATGTCACATGTGATCCTGAAAGTATGCCTTAGTTCTGTTAATAGTGCAATTAATTTTTCAGTGCCTCATCTAACACCAGCCACATCCCCCCCACCAGCTACATCCTAGCCAACAGCCGCATCTCAGCCACTCGCCACCACACTCCAGCCTCCAGCCACCACACCCCTGCCTCCAGCTACATCCCAGACAACAGCTGCATCTCAGCCACTAGCCACCACACTCCAGCCTTCAGCCACCACACCCCTGCCTCCAGCTACATCCCAAACAGCCGCATCTCAGCCACTAGCCACCACACTCCAGCCTCCAGCCACCACACCCCTACCTCCAGCTACATCCCAGACAACATCCATATCTCAGCCAACAGCCACCACACCCTGCCTCCAACCACATTTCAGCCACTAGCCACCACACCCACACCTCTGCCTCCAGCTACATGTACATCTCAGACAACACCCACATCTCAGCCACTAGCCATTACATCTCAGCCAATACTTCAGCCAGTAGCAGCCACATCTGAAAGTACGCTATACTATTTTGAGTTTCCTTGATCACGTATAGTGTTCTTAATCTTCCAATAGGTCTCTTATCACAAAAACCAACATGCACCTACACACCACCATTTCCACAGACAATGCTTGCCCAGTCTCAGCAATGTAAGGCTTTCAAAGTATCTTGAATTGGTTGTGATTATCAACCGCACGCATTTTCAGCTGAGCCACTACATGTATTATGCTTGCCCCACAGAGGATCTCCATCACCTCGCTGGTCACTGTCACCATCACATCCTCCATCACCATACTGCCCACCTTCACCTTTGTCTATAAGACACCTCCAGTGTTGTTAAAGCAGGTAACTGAATTTGGGATGGTGGGATTTTCCATTACTCTTAACCCTCAGTACAAAAGATGGGGGCTACTATTGTTGACGCCATTAGGGACCTTACGGAGGCTCTTTTGGGGAAGCTGGATGTGATAGTGCTGACTGGAAAACCCTTGTGGCCAGCAAGGTTACACAACTACCCACAACTCCGGAGCCCAGGCCATCTCCATCAGCTGACCAAGCAACACCAGCAGTTACACTACTCCAGCAGTTACACTACTCCAGAACACAGCAGTACCATTAGTGCCTCAGCAACCACCAACACCACAACACCCACTCACTTCAGCAGTCCTGCTCTCTCCAAGCACTGGTGGGGGCTCACCAAGATGTCTTCTGATAAGAGAGGGCCATAACCATCTGCCCTCAAGAGAGATAGAGATTACCAACCTCAGACCTCCAGAATTTACGGTTCAGTGTCACCGCAACTTGACATCGGAAAGCAAAATCCACACACTTGCTCTAAAATTGGCAACCGAATCCTACTTTGGAACTAAAGTAATGGCTCAGTGCACAGTAATGGGGTGTACGGCATACAAAGGATTGCCTATTAGTGAACTAAATGGTCTAAAGCAATTTTTGTTAGTTAAATATTGGAGTGCACCACATGACTTTGAACCTGTTTGGAGTAGGTGTGTAGCTAGTATTGGCCATGGATGCACTCGGGCTAGAAACTGTGCTTAAACATGTCTTATGTTTTGCCTTTGTGTAAATGTATATGTTCGTTGATATAATCCATCACACTTGGATGAAACAATGTCTATGGGTATGGTCAGTGAGTGTGAAGTTGTGGGGTTAATGTACTAAGCCGCAAAGAGGGTCTATGGGTGTGGTCAGAGAGTGAGAAGTTGTGGGGTTAATGTACTAAGCCGCTAAGAGGGTCTATGGGTATGGTCGGGGAGTGAGAGGTTATAGTACTAAGCCGCAAAGAGGGTCTATGAGTGTGGTCAGGGAGTGAGAAGTTGTGGGGTTAATGTACTAAGCCGCAAACAGGGTCTATGAGTGTGGTCAGGGAGTGAGAAATTGTGGGGTTAATGTACTAAGCCACAACAGGGTCTATCAGTGTGGTCAGTGAGAGAGAGTGGGGTTAATGTACTAAGCCGCAATGAGGATCTATGGGTGTGGTCAGTGAGTGAGAAGTTGTGGGGTTAATGTACTAAGCAGGTCTATGGGTGTGGTCAGGATGTGAGAAATTGTGGGGTTAATGTACTAAGCAGCAAACAGGGTCTATGGGTGTGAGAAATTGTGGGGTTAAAGTACTAAGCGCAAACAGGGTCTATGGGTGTAGTCAGAGAGTGAGAAGTTGTGGGGTTAATGTACTAAGCCGCAAACAGGGTCTATGGGTGTGGTCAGGGAGTGAGAATTTGTGGGGTTAATGTACTATCTAACAAGTCAATATTGTTCCACATAGCGAATTGGTTTCCTGCTTGTCCTGCCACTGCACGTTGTCACTTCACACTGGGTTGGCACTCCGGGTAACTCCTTGATGGGGTCCCTTAGCCTGGCTGAGGCCTTAGCCAAGCACTCCTATTCCAATGCTAAATAATTTTTTCAGCTCTTCAAATTGATCTGGATGCTGAGGTGATTGGTCGCCCTTCTTGCAGCAACGTTGCCACCAGCCCTTCTCCACTGGCGTCCCATTGTATTACCACAGGTTTTTTTACATCATAGAATGCCAGTAACTGGTCTTCACTAATGAGTTCCTTCACCTTGTCGAATGCCAATTGTTCTGCAGTTCCCCACCGAAAATCCACATTGTGTTCTGTGAGGCACCTTAGTGGCTCACTCGTTTGTGACAATTTTGGGATGAAGCATGACAGATACAGTAGCGGTCAAAAAAAGCATTACGTTTCGTTTTCGTAGAACGATCGTTTTACAGTAGCGTATGGTTGTAAAAAACTAAGTCAGAACGAAGTCAGAACGAAGTCGATACGAAGCCGATCTTGACACCTTTTTCGTTAACGATGTGCGCGCATTTTTGTGCATCATTGATTTTTACGGACCAACGATACGTGTGAACGATGACGCTTAGGAGTAAGTATTGGCAATACGCGCTTCCACGAAACGTCCATCCAAGGGAGGTCCTGCAGCGTAAAATGGTGCGAAGGCTAATTCTGTACCCGCGTGACAAAAGCAATTGGTGCAACTGGTGCGCAGTTGTTTCATCATCCTTTCTCATCTCTTCTTCCACTGTTGCCTTTACTTCAGCAGTGAGTTTTGAGGGTCTACCCGATCCCAATCGTCAACATATTGATTTGGTTTGACGGTACTTCTTTAGGAAGATCGCTACGTTCTGTTGCGCACAATAATAAATGTTCTCCGCTTGAATATATCGAGCGATAGTTGGAGCTTTCAAACCCTTGAAATGGTAGAACAGTATTCGCAGCTTCATGTACTCACTATACACCATTTTCTAAACACGTACTGATTATATAAAAACAGTGGCGATTAGTAAAACGGCATCAATTGTTTATATAATCTACAAACGATGTTTGAAAAACGATGTTTGAACGATGTTCGAACGATGTTCGACCGATTCCGTTCAATCGCGCTACGATCGTTCTACGAAAACAAAACATAATGCTTTTTTTGACCGCTACTGTACATGTAGTTGCACATGCCCAGAAACCGTTGGACATCTGTGGCTGACTTGGGTGCAGCCATTCCCTTTACTGCCATTACTTTAGCTGGATCAGGCCTTATCCCTTTTTCCGAGATCTGGTATCCAATATGTAGTAGTTCTGACATGCGCAACCTCATTTTGTTTCTGTTTAGCTTTATGTTGCATTCCCTGGCTCTCTTCAACAGCTGTAGCAATGCTTCATCATGATTTCGGTAAGCTTCTGCCCCAGAGGTTCCTTTTCCATATATTAGTATGTCATCTGCAACCACTACTACTCCCTCAAAGCCGTGTAACACAGCTTGCAGCCTTCTTTGGAACTCTTCTGGTGCTGAGAATATCCCGAAGGGTAGTCGTCATCACCTATATCTACATGTGGGTCCCCAGAAAGTTGTCAGCCAACTTGAGCTTTCACTTAAACGAACGTGCATAAACCTATCTTTGACATCTAAGAGACTGAATACTTTGGCTCCGCCCAACAAAGGCAGGATGTCATCCATAGTAGGCATCTGAAAGTGACTCCGTTTGATTGCTGTATTAAGATCTCACGGCTCCAGGCAGACTCTGACTTGTGCTTTGTCAGCTGTCCATACAGCCGTTAGATTACTGATCCAATCTGTCAGGGTGTGGCTTTAGTAATCCACACATCCTTCTCCATTGTTTTCAATTTCTCTTCTACAGCCTTTTTCATGGTAAGTGAAATTCGTCTCAGTCTTATCTGTACTGCTGGTATCGAAATGTCAACCGGGATTTGTATTCCCCTACCAGGCAGCCAGTCCCGCTAAACACATCTTTGTAGTCCTCGACTATCTTTTAGCCCCTCTCCTGCTTCAGCGAGGCAGACGCACTCCACTTCGTATGAGAGCAGCTGAAGGTTCAAACATGTGTCGAGCAAAAACTGGGTATGGTGTTTAGTTTTCAGTATCTCAAATTCCAGTTCTGTTGATTTTCCTTGTCTATTCTGCATGCAAACCCTGCACTGGCCTAGAGACCTTCTGACAGAACCATCATACATGGTGAGTGTTGTTTTGCTCGGTTTCCTGGGCGGATTACCCAGTCTGATAGTGACATCACGTTGCAGGATGCCGCGGTATCTAGCTGGCAAGTTATCACCTGAATTTTCTTCTTCCTCTTGAATGGCACCTTGGCTAGTATAGTTTTCTGCCCACCTTCTGCACCCTAATCAACAACACTTCCTCTTCGGATGCAGGTGGAGTCGGTCTCTCCACCAAATAAATTTTATCTGTTCTTTGTGTGCACATACATGTACGTGCAAAGTTATTGTAGCCTCTGCAGTTGTTGCACAGCTGTCCATAAGCTGGGCATTGCCTTGGCCGATGCGAGTGGCCACACCTGGAGATACTCCTCCTCTTTTACTAGTTACATTCCTCTGCTGCCTTGCTTTGCATTCCCTACCATCCTATCGCTTCCCTCTCCACCGACTAAACTGACCTGTTGCCCCAGAGGTGGCAAGGGTAGGGGGACTCCATAGCTGCTACTTTCTCCACTGTTTCCGTCTTCTCCACTAAGGACTGCAGGTCTACCGCTGTGGCTTCCATAGTCTGACACATCCTAATGGCTTTGGGCAAATCCAGATTATGCTTCCAGTAGTCACCTGCGCATCCTTTCTTTGCTAACTCCCCTGATCAATACGTGCAAAACAAGGTCGTCTTGCAACCCCCAAAGTCGCAGTCTCTTACTTGTTTTCGCAACTCTACCACGAATTGGTCCACACTCTTGCTCTCCTGCTTGAGCTGTAAAAATCTATCCTGCGTCACATATTTGCTGGTCCTCCTAGCACATGCGTTGTCTAGCTTCCCATTAACCACTGACCACTTTGTCCAGTCTTCGCCTTCCTCAAAACGCATCGTCTCGTACATGTCATTTACTCTCGGACTGACTGTACGCAGGCAATGGCCAACTTTGTCTGTTCGGTTGCTCCATTCTTGTCTATTGCCGTAAGAAACTGTGTGAACTCCACCGCCACATGTCACTCAATTCGCCCTCTCTGATGGGTTCTGGCGCCAGATACTTTTCCAATCGCTCTTACCGCCTTAGCTCTGTGTCTCTATTGAAAGGATCCCACTCCTGACACCATGTTATGATGCCCCTATCCAACAAGTCTACTGGTTCACGGATGACCACAAATATCTCACAATGGCGATACAACCCACAGCTCACACGCAGCATAAGTATATGAAGCACCGCGCATGCACGGATACACAGACTCCTAAAGGATACCCCAAACAATAAATAATCCAAATATTACACACCTTTCTGTGCCAGAAGCGCACGAAGCTGAACAGCGGTCGTTTCATCGTCAAGCTGCAATTGTGCCTCCATGATCCTCTTCACCTCATCAGTAATCTTTGAAGGTCTACCAGATCCACGGCAGCGAGCCAAAGTTCCACATTTTTCAAACCGTTTTAGGAATCGATAAATACCTATATTGTACATGGCTAACGATTATCCCTTCCCCCAACAAACAATTCCTAATGTTTCTACCCTGACGCCCCTGTTGACGATAGAATAAAATCCTTTGCTTCACGTAGTCACCATCGCTACGATCCAAACAGTGGCAGTTGTCCGATACAATGCGTGTGGTGGATATGTACCCCTGTGCTTTGGCAGCTGCCCAACCTGACAACTAATTCTCAATATGTTTTTGTGTTACACGTTGGAGTCATTCCATGTCCTGTCAGCCTCAAATTGGACCCTACCCTTTAGATTTGTGTGTAATTGATCATATTTGTTTGACCCAACATGGATGAATTAATTTTAATAACGCGAATGGTTAACGATATAACACCGTCAAGAATAAATAATTGTTTTCTACTTTGAAGAATCATAACTCCCTACTCACAGAGCATGTATAACTATTTTTGGCATCCCATTGATGCTCTCTTAGTGTACAACCCAACTATAATATGTTTTATGAAGAGGCGAATGGGTTAAGGAATAAATGTTTGTACAGCACGGTTTTCAATATTTAGGTCACTTGCAGAAAGAAACTCCAATTTTTTTTGCTTAAACGGAAGCTGTTCATTGCCTTTACATGTTTACAAAAAAAAAGTCTGAGTATCGGCTAGTTCTGGAAACCACAGAAGGTTAAATGGAAAAACGCCATTTTTAATTTCTTCATGGTTGATTTTAGCACTAATTAGAAGAAAGTGTTGTTTAGATAATTCTAAGGGTATTACATAATACTGTCCTCGGCTATAAGAACAAATACAAATGGTGCTGGTAATTAAAAAATGATTCTTAGTAAATCAAAATTGCGCATTTATTGGAA
Organism: Eunapius fragilis; assembly: GCA_963681505.1. Taxonomy (NCBI): domain Eukaryota; kingdom Metazoa; phylum Porifera; class Demospongiae; order Spongillida; family Spongillidae; genus Eunapius; species Eunapius fragilis. The sequence continues at coordinate 7,464,502 of OY811973.1, read as the reverse complement.
ATCACTATCGTGAATTAGGTAAGCGTGCCAGTCAGAAGTGGTTAATGCTCAACGTTTGTAATTGTTGTTACAGCTGAGGACAATATTATGTAACACCCTAGAGACGTATCTAAACAACACTTACTTCTAATTAGTGCTAAAATCAACCATGAAGAAATTAAAAATGGCGTCTTTCCATTTAACCTTCTGTGGTTCCTTGAACTAGCCGATCCTCAGACTTTTTTTGTAAAAATGTAAGGACAATGAGCAGCTTCCGTTTACGCAAAAAAATGGAGTTTCATTCTGCAAGTGACATAAATATTGAAAACCGTGCTGTATAAACATTTATTCTTTAACCCTTTCGCCTCTTCAATAAAAACATGTTATAGTTGGGTTGTACACCAAGAGAGCATCAATGTGATGCCGAAAATAGCCATGCATGTTCTGTGAGTAGGGAGTTATGACTCTTCGAAGTAGAAAACAATTAATTATTCATGATGATGATATATCGTAAACTATTCGCGTTATTATAATTTTTATTGTGTTAAAGTAACATCCATATTAGGTCAAACAAATATGATCAATTACACACAAATATAATGGGTAGGGTCCAATTTGAGGCTTACGAGACATGGAATGACCAGTTGGCCATAAGGTAATGCATTTTTCTACTGATGTACCGCAAGTTTGTAAATAATTACCTAATTAAGGTATTGCGTATTGATTGAGTTGCAAAAGTAGAGTAGTACGTAGCGCTAACTTTTTATTGACCGATACCCCCCCCCCCCCATGTACATTAACATGGCTTGGAGTAGAAATATATTTTCACTTCTAGTTAACACCTTGCATTGATGCAAGACAATGAATACAATGAATTTGAATCAACCCTTCTTTAGCCTCGTCCCCAGGCCCTATTTTTATATTAAAGATAGCTGGACAAAAAATAGGGCCTGGTATCCATGGACAAGGTCTTTGTGCGCATGCACTAGCCATTCACCAGAATCGGGTGAATCGTGCACTGTTGTTATTTTTGTTTGTAAACCTTTCCATATACCATATTGTTCTCAGCGTAAACTTTTCCTTATTCCAGACCATCGTATACGTACAGTTTCGTACTTCGAGTTTACTACCCTCGCTCCTTGGACCAAGTTTTTACCTCTACGATTGGCACGTGTAGGCTGGCCACCTCACGCTACTTTGCGTACTTGACATCTTTAGCCGAAATCACAATGCTGACAACCTATTTGGGTCATTCCATGTCCTGACACAAATGAATAGGCATGTACCCCTCAGATTTGTGTGCAATTTATCATCTTTGCTTGACCTAATATGGATGTTACTCTAACGCATTAATTTTTAAAATCTCACGAGTGATTTATGAATTAACACTGTCATGAATAATTAATTGTTTTCCACTTTGGAGACTCATAACTCCCTACTCACAGAACGTGTATGGCTATTGTTGGCATCAAATTGAAGCTCTCTTAGTGTACAATCCGACTATCATATGTTTCAATATTTAGGTCACTTGCCAGGTGATACTCCAGATTTTTTTTTTCATAAATGAAAACTGTTCATTGTTCTTACATTTTAAAAAAAAAAGTCTGAGTATCAGCTAGTTCTGGGAACTACAGGGGGTTAAAGGGCAAGACGCCATTTTTAATTTCTACATGGTTGATTTTAGCACTAATGAGAAGTAAGTGTTGTTTAGATACGTCTCAAGGGTGCTATGTAATAATTAGCAATACCTATGTAAATTGAGGTTTATGACGCAGCACATATCACAGGCACTCCTCCGTCATGTTTTTTTTTTCTTATATGGCAAGCGCGCGCCCTATTGTGCATAGTACTCGGTTGTTTGTATCTAGTGGCAGTTTTTTTTGTTAAGCAATGTCAAACTGGAAGTTCTGTTGTGACCCTTTCAAAATTCATCAGCGTCGTGTGTACTGCTATCTTCAAGTTGCAATGTTCAGCAGAAGTTATTGCCAGCAATCCATCTCTCTCTATTCGCATTGGAGATTTAGTATGCCTGAATTGCGTAAGAAAAATACGTAAGTGCAATCCAGAAATAAGTGGCCCCCATCGATAGTAGCCTCTCCCACATAGCTTCAGGCCCCAGTAGCTTAGTTGCAGGCCCCAATAGCTTAGCTTCAGGCGCTAGTAGCTTAGTTGCAGGCCCCAGTAGCTTAGCTGCAGGTCCCAGTAACTTAGTTGCAGTCCCCTATATCTGGATTGCACTTACGTATTTTTCATACGCAATTCAGGCATACTAAATCTCCAATGCGAATAGAGAGAGATGGATTGCTGGCAATAACTTCTGCTGAACATTGCAACTTGAAGATAGCAGTACACACGACGCTGATGAATTTTGAAAGGGTCACAACAGAACTTCCAGTTTGATATTGCTTAACAAAACTGCCACTAGACACAAACAACCGAGTATTATGCACAATAGAGCACGCGCTTGCCATATAAGGAAAAAAACATGGCGGAGGAGTGCCTGTGATATGTGCTGCGTCATAAACCTCAATTTACATAGGTATTGCTAATTATTACATAACACCCTTGAGACGTATCTAAACAACACTTCTCATTAGTGCTAAAATCAACCATGAAGAAATTAAAAATGGTGTCTTGCCCTTTAACCTTCTGTAGTTCCCAGAACTAGCTGATAGACTTTTTTTTAATGTAAGAACAATGAACAGTTTTCATTTACGAAAAATAATAATCTGGAGTATCACCTGGCAAGTGACCTAAATATTGAAAACCGTGCTGTATAAACATTTATTCTTTAACCCTTTCGCCTCTCCCACAGAAACATATGATAGTCGGATTGTACACTAAGAGAGCTTCAATTTGATGCCAACAATAGCCACACTTCTGTGAGTAGGGAATTATGAGTCTTCAAAGTGGAAAACAATTAATTATTCATGACAGTGTTAATTCGTAAACGACTCGTGAGATTTTAAAAATTAAAGCGTTAAAGTAACATCCATATTATGTCAAGCAAATATGATAAATTGCACACAAATCTGAGGGGTACATGCCAATTCATTTGTGTCAGGACATGGAATGACCCATTTTGTACTTTGAGTGAGTCGACAACCTACTTGTACTCTCGAGGTGCGTACTCATTGGAACTACCCTACACTTGCATGGTAAATGTATTAACGTTTGGTGACAACGAGACCGTCTCCTCGTCACCAAACGATCATTCTCTGTGTTCTTTATATTCGAATATATTCGAATATTCGACCCGTTTTTCATATTGAGTATCGAATGTAGCTGCCTCACATTTGAGCCGATAATTGGCGATAAATATCACTTGTAAGTTGTAAATTTAAGTTAAGGAAACAAAATAACAAAATCAATACATTGTCTTGTAATCGGGCAACAATCGGCGAAGCTCGTTATCATTATATTTAAAAAAGACAAGCCTGCTGCTTTCTGTGTGTCGAGATTCATCTGGCGTGAATCGACAGTGAACTCCAATGCTGAAAATACTCGCTCACAAGGGGTATCTGATGCGGGCACAGTGAGAACTCGGCGGGCGAGAACAGCGATGGTAGGAAACTCAGGCTCGTGAAGATGCCACCATGGAAGGGGATTATTCCAAATGAATCTTCCGCTGGTAGGATCCACAGTTCCCATCTCCAAATTCTTTTGCGTGTCCCCGTCCAACCACAGGTGAAGTTCGCTCTCAATGCATTGGTTCATTGGTGTCAACGAGGCTGAAATAGAGAGAATGTATTCAAAGAGGACGCAGAGCTAGCTCGTGGCAAGAAAAAAATTACACACCTGAAAGGCAAGCTTTGGTTTGCCAACAAACGGAAGGAGATATTTTTGAACTGCCGTGCGCGATCAACAGATGCTGCTGAAGAAGCCGCCGAAACAACCAATTTGTCAGCAATTGTTTTTTTTTTTTTGAGAAGCAGACTGTGCCTGCTCCTCAGACAACCTCTTCAGAATCTCTTGCGCTACAAAGTACAATCGAAAACAGTGTTACACCTTAATTAATTCAATCAATAACAATTATGGAAAAGGGGAAATCCCCGTACCTTTCGGACAGCGTTTGATGTGGTAGTTATAGTTGGAGGTAATGCTGTTCTTCGGCATGGGATGGTGACAACCTTTGCAGCGTACAGGCTGCTCAGAATTCAATTTCTCGTTGATGAGAACTTGAAGAACTCGCCATTCGTCCGCGTCTTTGTTTGGGAGCAAAGGTTTCCAGAGCGAGTCATTGTTGTATATATGTCCAAGAGGAAGAGCTGCTGCAGAAGTTGTTGGAACAAAAGACTCGGGCAATGACGCCGACGAGGAAGTTGATGGTGCAACGGAACATACGGAAGAACTTCAAGAACTACGTGGAGTCTTTGTGGCGTTTGTGCAATCATGGCCCGATTCTTGGGCTATACTACTGGCGGTTTCGGGTACTTTTCGCTTTGACATCAGGTGTGTGCACATGACTGGCTCATGATACATATGCATATTTGAATATTCATCCAAATTTCATAGAATAAACGTGAATATATTCAAATATTCATACCCCTTTATTCCGTCACAACCCTATCTGGGACGAGGAAGAGTTTACGCTGAGAAAGAGATGGTATACGGAAAGGTTTACAAACAAAAATTACAATAGTGCACAATTCACCAGATTTCTGGTGAATGGCTAGCGCATGCGCACAAAGACCTTGTCCATGGATACCAGGCCCTATTTTTTGTCCAGCTAACTTTAATATAAAAGTAAAGCCTGGGGACGAGGCTAACCCTTCTTCTGCTTGTTAGTACTTCACCACACCCTACATCACTCACTTTGTTCACATCAGCCCCTGCCTTTAATAGGATCTCCACCACAGCTGTATGACCATTTTGAGCTGCCACATACAGTGGTGTGTCCTACATATGAGAGGTGAAGGTAAAGAAAAGCAGTGCAATACACATGCATCAATGAGGTGACAACATGTGGAATTAAGCAATGCACTGATTGTTGTTCACATTCACATCAGATGGAACAAAATGTAGTGGCAATGAGCATGGAAACTCAGCCCACCCTACCATCCTTTATCATAGCACTAAAACAGGAAGTGACTTTTATTATGATCAAAGTAATAAAAGCTGTTAGGTCAGGGTACAAGCCACCAATGTGAACCCCCTAAATGGGTAGTTTTTAGTACTGTTTGGTTAAGGGAAATCTATCAAGTGCCCCATGGAGATCTCAAACTGCCCCATACTGCACTGCTTATCACAACCATTCAGGCCAGACTTAGACCTCATGCAAAATTAGCTCATTGAACAAGTATGTTCTTAACAAGAATATTAGATGACCTAGAGGATTGGAAGTGTAATAAGCAAGGGAGCAGAGTTGTTTGACTCAGGGAACATCCTTAACTTATTTCTTAATAAGATAAAGAGTGGCAAACGGCATACGCATATGAGTACAAGTTCATACAGGCAGTTTTGTGGGAAGCCAAATACACAAGTGTGAGGAACAGACAGATACACAAGTGTGGCAGATACAATATAAACTTTACGTCATTTATTACGGCGTCTCAGTTCTACGGAGCGACCATTACCGTGTAGTTCTACATTGGGACCGTAACATTAACGTAAAGTAAAATAATACGCTGCTGTTAGAATGAATGGTACGGTATGATTAATCAATTACGATGACACCGTTTTAAAATAAATGGCACACACCAATGATATGCCGTAAAAACTATTCCACGTGTTTAACGTTGAAACATCGTAAATGGTGTACTCGTACTACAAGATGCTTAGAATAATTTTTTTTTTCGCTTGAAAGGACTTAAGGCAACGAAATAGAGAAGCGCTTGTTGCAAGAAGGATTAGTTGAAACGCGGCAAGGTATTCATGAGTTTATTAAGCGGTATGAGGCTGCAGGATCAATTTGAAGACAGCTGAGTGCCAGGTAGTGGACGCAAGTCGAAGTACATAATTACGTTCGTTGAAAATTACGATTACGCCGATTACGCCGTCCAATTATCGCAATGATAACGGCGTAACCATATAGTCCAATTGGACAGCGAGTCTAATAGCGTACCATTATTAATATCCAACATTCTACCATAACGCCGTAGTAAGTTATGTAAAGTTTATTTTGACCGGGACTGTAACTATGCAAGGCACAGGGAGTGTGGTGGGAGGGCGAGTGCTAGGAGATAAGCCCCTCCATGGTAGCACTGAGAGGATGTGTGTTATGGGCTTAAATGCATAGCATGTAAGTACATGTACATAGTTATACATAATAAAGTAGTTTGTAATAATTAAAACCTTGATATGCAATGATATGCAGTCACCACCTCCCTATTCCTACTTTTAGACCACTAAACCACTCTACATAAATAATCCTCGATCCACATGCGTAACTTACCCACTGATGATGGATGAGTGGGATTCACATAATGAAAAGAAAGAGAAATTGTCAAGACATGAACTAGTGTTGTAGTCTTCCTTAGATTGTTAGGTCAGGGTAGAAGCCACCAATGTGAGCCCCCCAAGTTTAAGTACTGTTTGGTTAATGGAAATCTATCAAGTGCCCCCATGGAGGTCTCAAACTGCCCCATACTACACTGTTTATCACAACCATTCAGGCCACACGCAGACCTCACATAAAAATAGAACATTGAACAAGTACGTAAAAAACATTTTCAACAAGAATATTAGATGACCTAGAGCATTGGAAGTCAAAGGTAGTGTACAGATACAGTAAAGAAACAATACTCATACAGGTGGTGATATGAGGAAGTCAAATACACATGTGTGAGGAGCAGACAAATACGCTAGTGTGGCAGAAGGCAGAAAAGCCCCTCCAGGGTAGAAGTGTTGTCATGACCTTACATGTAAGCCCAGTACAGGTACATGTACATAGTTATACAGTATCGGTCAAAATAAACATCACAGTTCGTCTTCGTACTACGATGGTGCGACGAAGATACAGCTTCCCTCATTAAGATCGTTTGGCTGTGTGTGGTTTAAACAGTAACTGGTTATCACATCGATAGTAATCCGTGCGTCATTGTCTTTGTAGCGTTCTCCCACATGCGCTCTAATTAAAACTGCTTTGAAAAATTTCATTTTTTACAGTGACAATTTCAATTTGAATTAAGCTGCGGCTTATATTTCTTGCCCGCAAAGTATACATAACGCCAACAATTAGCAAAATGCTGAAGGAGGAGAAACTATCTTGTACGCGGGAAAACATGTATAAGAGGTACAGTACAGGTATAATGAAACACAATTGAAAACAAGGTTCCGGTCGATTATCCTAAATGACCGCTGAAATCGAAGCGCTTGTCACAAGGGCTTCGATTTCAGCGGTCAATTTGGATAATCGACCGTCACAAGCGCTTCGATTTCAGCGGTCACTTTGGATAATCGGCCGTCATAAGCACTTCGATTTCAGCGGTCACTTTGGATAATCGGCCGTCATAAGGTCTTCGATTTCAGCCGTCACTTTGGGTAATCGACCGGAACCTTGTTTTCGACCAATGGATTGTAATGTCGAAGAACAAATGCACGCTGACAATAAAACTGCAGCGCACTGTTGCTTTCTCGAGACTTTTGAAGGTCCTAAACCATAGCTCAACTAGCGTACTTATTAAAACGAAGTTGCGTACGCAAGCACGATGACGTTCTGCTAAATTGTTACACTATTAACACATGAAGGTGCCGATGGTCGGCTACGTCTTAGGAATAGGTTTTGAATAGTTTTATTCGATCGTACTGCATAGTGCAAGCATCGTAGTACAAAGACGAACTGTGATGTTTATTTTGACCGATACTGTACATACATGTAATAAAGTAGTTTGTAACCTTCATATTCAATGATACATGTATGCTGTCACCACCTTCTAAACCACTAAACCACTCTACATATAAATTATTCTATCATCAATCCACATACATAACTTACCCTCTGATGATGGATGAGTGGGATTCACATAATGAAAAGAAAGAGAAATTGTTAATGTATAGATCAGTGTTTTTTGTTTTTCCCCAGCATATAAATGTAACTACGATGATACTCCATTTAAATGTGATGATGCAACAGGCATTTGATGATAAAATGAACGTGATACAGCTCCTTCAAAAAGCACCATTATAATGAGGTGGTGGTGAATCAAGGTACAATGGATTTTGTTGGTTTATGTTATAGTCTAATTATGGACCCTTATGTCCAGCTGTAAAGGGCTGTGCATAGGACAGTTCAACAAAGAAATTATTAACACATTAATACATGACGATTACACATGTCTGTTCTATCATCATCTGCAGGCTTGGTGATGGTCAAAGCAGTAATATATACCATCATACATGCACATATTTATTAGTAAGGTGCTATACTCGCATACAGTAGTGGTCAAAATAAACTTGACGTTTTTTATAATGCCGTTGCAGTCGCACGGTGTGAGTACTACAGTTCAAGGCGCGTACCGTTTTATAGAACATAGAAAATCTTATTGACACTTCATGTGTCAACGAAATCTATTATGTTGTGTCACCGTGCCGTTTAAAAAAACTACTACAACGTTTTGATTATGTGTCAACGTAACTACGAATGCTTCGACATTCCTCACATAAAAAATATTGGTACAGCAGACCAAAGCAATCAGAATGGGTTTATTGTGATATACGAAGCTGCAGATAAGCCGCTGTTTGGTGAAAAGATGTTTCTGGTCATTCTAGCGGTGGTTTGTGTTAGAGACGCGGTGGTTGTTATCTGCCATTATCGCAACATGAATGTTTTCTTCTAGCTCGCGAAGAAAACATTCATTTGTGATAATGGTCGGATAACAACCACCGTGTCTCAAACACAAACTACCGCTAGAATGTACCAGAAACATCTTTTCACCGAACACAGGCCAGTGTTCATCCCCAACATAAATGTTTTTAAAAAGGCTCCGGCGATTGAAAAAGAAGGGATGTTAGCTTGGAGACAAGGAATCCACAACTTTTTGAAGAGGTATATGACAACTGTCGAAGACAAGGAAGCAGACTAAATTCAAAAATCAGTCACGGAAGCCATTAATACAATCATCTCGAACAGCAGATATGAGAGGACGACGAGACATCAGCACTTCAGCTCCATCGTCTCCTTCGTTCCAGGGGACACTAGCTCTCTATACGCACCGTCCTTCGCTGCAGACAGGCACTTGGCTGGACATTGCGCCTATTGCCAAATGACCCGAGAAGCTAATAAAGGGAAGCGATTAGAGTGGGCGAGGGCAAACATCAGCGAAGCGTTAAGCTTCTAAATGCAAGTGTAGAAATGTGCACGCGAACGTGAATGAACGAAAATGGTGACAACATTCTAGCAAACGGTGTAACGGTGTAGCAAATGGTGTTCGCGAACGGCGATCAAAGAACTTGTTAATTAGGTGTAAACTACAGGCGCCCGCATACAGTACAGTTGGACTAGCGTGCGGTCTTTTAAAACAACCGTGCAACTGTAACGGCATTACAAAAAACGTCAAGTTTATTTTGACCACTACTGTACATGTATTGCATGAATAAATATAGGATTGATGTAATTATGCAGCCTATTATTAATGAATCTGATTTATATGTAGTCACCACCTCCCCATTGCTACTTTTAGACCACTCTATATACAAACTACTCAATCATCAATACAAACACTGTCCACATGCATAACTTACCCCCTGATGACGGATGAGTGGGATTCACATAATGCAAAGAAAGAGAAATCGTTAATGCGTTGACCACTAATGTTGAATACCCCCAGCATGTACATGTACATGGACTATGGAAGAAATATTTCTGCACTTCTAGTAAACATTAATTTTGCTACATGTATTGCATGAATAAATATAGGATTGATGTAATTATGCAGCCTATTATTAATGAATCTGATTTATATGTAGTCACCACCTCCCCATTGCTACTTTTAGACCACTCTATATACAAACTACTCAATCATCAATACAAACACTGTCCACATGCATAACTTACCCCCTGATGACGGATGAGTGGGATTCACATAATGCAAAGAAAGAGAAATCGTTAATGTGTTGACCACTAATGTTGAATACCCCCAGCATGTACATGTACATGGCATGGACTATGGAAGAAATATTTCTGCACTTCTAGTAAACATTAATTTTGCATTGATGCAAGACAATGAATACAATGTATTTGTATCAACCCTTAATTCTTCTGCTTTTTAGTACTACACCACACACTACATGACTCACTCTGTTGACATCAGCTCCTGCCTTTACAAGGATCTCCACCACAGCTGTATGACCATTTTGAGCTGCCCAATACAGTGGTGTCTCCTACATATGGGAGGTGAGGGTAAAGAAAAGCAGTGCAATACACATGCATCAATGAGGTGACAACATGTGGAATTAAACAATGCACTGATTGTTGCATGTTCACATTCACATCAGATGGAACAAAATCTAGTGGCAATAAGCATGGAAACTACAGGCATGAGGACAAAACCAATTCTTTGGTCTCATTAATCCTGCCAGACTATCATATCCTTACAATAGCAACTATTATTTCACAATCATACGTTCAATGAACGTGCAAAGATCTGATTGCAGTAATAAGCTCCGTGATTGCTTAAATTGAAGAAAACAAGTTCAGTTATATAAAGTAAAAAAATGAAATGCTTATGATAGCATTACATGTATGACATTTCTTACTGCCCTACTGTAGTATAAAGGTTACGTGCATAAAACTGCTAAACCATGAATACAAATGTACATAACTCCCCAACTGAATATACACATGTCCATACCTCCCCATACTCAACATACACATGTACCTACCTCCCCATACCCAACATACACATGTACATACCTCCCCATACCAACATACACATGTACATACCTCCCCATACTCAACATACACATGTAATACCTCCCCATACCAACATACACATGTACATACATGTACCTCCCCATACTCAACATACACATGTACATACCTCCCCATACTCAACATACACATGTACATTGTGGTGTACTGTCACGTGCGGTGCGCATGGGAAGGGGAGATGTAGTGTATTGTATTGTCACGTGCGATGCGTGTAATTACGATCAGTTAAGACCTAATCCTACATGGTGGCAATGGTGTAGCGTGTGGCGGGTCCTTCAACCTCGAAAGAGGAGGAAAGGAGAAAGAGGTGAAGGTACCTACCACCGCCACCCTGACCAAGCCATTGCTACCTGGATTGCCATCACGTCGTGGACATAGTCCGACGTCAAAACAGGCATGTGACCCAATAGTGCCTGACGCAGGGGAGGACAAAGTGTGCCTGCCTCCAGGGAGGACAGAGCGTGCCTGCCGCCGGGGAGGACAGAACACCTGCCGCCGGAGAGGACGGAGTGCCTGCTGCCGCTGAGAAGTGAGTGTGCCTGCCGCCATGGAGGACAGCTAATGTGTGCCTGCCGCCGGGGAGGACAGAGCGTGCCTACGGCCAGGGAGGATAGAACGCCTGCCGTATTACCTGCCACCAGGGAGGAAAGAGTCCTGCCACCGGGGAGGAGAAAATCCTGCCACCAGGGAGGAAAGAGTCCTGCCACCGGGGAGGAGAAAATCCTGCCACCGGGGAGGAGAGAGTCCTGCCACCAGGGAGGAGGAAAGAGTCCTGCCACCGGGGGGGAGGAAAGAGTCCTGCTGCCAGGGAGGAGAGAGTCCTGCCACCGGGGAGGAGTATCTATACTTTGGAGAGGGAGCAGTGGTGGTTCTGTGGCATGTCTGATGGGCCGGGAACTGTGTTGAGGCAAGCGCCGTAGCCGAGGGCGAGTGCTGAAGCTAGGATTGTTGTGAACGGCGATGTACATTGAAACCAAGCTGAGGGCGAGAGCCAGGAAGGATCCATGGAGGAAGAAAGTAGTGCCTGAGGCAATAGGGCAAGCAGGAAATAGAACCGGGAGGGTGCAAGAATAAGTGTGTGCCCGAGAAAATATGTCTGGGAAAGAGCGGACAGTGAAGACACAGAAGCAAGACAGAGCATGGAGTGAACACGGTGGAAAGAACAAATATTTGACCTTGTGGGAAGGGGAGATATGGTGTACTGTCACGTGCAGTGTGCGTGGGAAGGGGAGATGTAGTGTATTGTATTGTCACATGCAGTGCACGTGATTACGATCAGTTAAGACCTAATCCTACATACATACCTCTCCATACTCAACATACACATGTACATACGTCCCCATACCCAACATACACATGTACATACCTCCCCATACTCAACATACACATGTACATACCTCCTCATACTCAACATATGCATGTACATACCTCCCCATACTCAACATACAGATGTACATACATGTACCTCCCCATACCCAACATACACATGTACATACCTCCCCATACTCAACATACACATGTACATACCTCCCCATACTCAACATACACATGTACAGACCTCCTCATACTCAACATTCACGCCAACACCACGTGACAGGAGCTGTTGGACAGCTCTCACATCTCCAGTCCTGCATGCTTCAACTAGCTGTAGTGGACAAATGTACACATATGAAAATGAAGTACCATAACACATAGCCTAACCATGATCATTTGAGCATTAATATAATTAATGGTCACATCTTATCTGCCCAGCACTTGACATCTACTAAGTTTAGTTAGATTTAATGAAGAGTTATAATCAAAGACAGAAATTGTAGAAAGGCTGGGGAAGAGGTACCATTACTCATTTGAAAGTCAATTCTCTACTCGTTATCAATTCAACGGTTTTTACATGATATCACATGCTCAGGCGAAATCTAAATTAGGCGTAGTTGCTGGAAGCCTGGAAGACTTAGGAGGTTATATTCGCCCCTTGCCTTTACTGCTTGTAATTGCGATCAATTCAGCTTCTAAACCTAAGTTTCAACGAATTAAACGGTCACGTGCATCTCCGATAAAATTGACAAACCAACGAATGAAACACCCTCACCTTTGATATTTTGTCGCTTATCCCGAGAAACCTCACAATACAGTAGTATACATACCTGTTCTGCGGACATTCACTTTGTTATCCCCGACAGTTCGTCGTGTTATACTCCAATAGATCTGCTTTGCTGGTTTTAGTCGCGTGACTAACATGCAATGAATACGCTCATTAAAGTTACTCTCATAAACTAACATACGATCATGCATATGATGAATGAGTTGCAAAGGATTTACGTTAGCTATACTAACTCGCCGTATACCTACTTTATTAGGGGCCGTCCATAAAGTACGTCACGCGCAAGGGGGAGGGGGGGGGGGGGGGGGTTCAGTCAGCGTGACGATGCATACATCAGAGATAATGCATACATTAAGAATACCATCAGTATGGGCAGAGATAATATATAGAGGGATTGGAAACGGGGCCAATTAGCGCGCACAATCCTCGAACGAATCCTTACAAGCGGTTCGAATACATGTATAGCACTTAGAATTTTTATACAACAGACACGTTTAGAAGGTTGTACAGATATAACCTCTGGAACAGGCACGGACAAGGTTAGGCCTTCTGTAACAGGTACATATACTTGAGCGTGAGGAATTGCCACGACCAAACCCCCCTTTTCCTCGCGTTCTTAATGTACCGAAACCTCCACCCATCACCTTTGAAGAAATGTACAGAACGATTGGAACGTGGTTTAACTTTAAAAACATGTGCTAGGCACACAACCAACATAGCTCTACCAAAATAATATATCAAAACTAGCCACCATCGTTACAAAAAGCCGTGGCTCCCCGCAAGAGTAAGGGTACCCAAAACATCACAGCGAGGTTTCTGAAGATGCTATACGCAAACAACATAGCGGTAGGCACATACTATACTATGAGCAGTAAATACACAAATAATGACGAGAACAGTTCTTCTAGATCGCCGGATTCTCCCCGCAAAGTTAAAAAATGGCCTTTTTTTTTTCTTTTTCGGTTAAAAATGGAATCTAAAAGTATTCAATGAATCTTTAATGAATCGTCTATCGAATACTTTTTTTAAACTTGAGAAGGCATGTTTCTTTACATTGTGACATTCAAGACTTCAATTCAAGCCTACAATTCCGCCTCCTTTTTGGTCAACGAAGGTGTGATTCACGCGTGCAAGGACAGCGGCGGCGGAAGGTATATAAGATTGGGGGGGGGGGGGGGGGGCTCTAAAAGCGGGGATAATTAAATTCATGAATTCAAAGAGAGCACAGTATTCCTTTTGTCCGCCGGGAGCGGGAGGAGTAAAAACTCCCCAACTGCAACCCATTACAATCTATCTGTACTTTTAGCATTTGGCATACAGCTAACAATCGGGACAGCCTTCGCTTCACATTGTCAAGCACGCTCATGGGGAGGGGGGGGGGGGGGGGGGGGGGGAAATGTGCCCTCCCGCGCGAATTGTGGAAGCTTTCGATGCCCTAATTATATTTACGCTCATACGATTCAAGAAAACTAGCTCTATGAATATTATTAGTTGAGAGGGGCCCCCCTTTTCCCCATCGAGCGGTCGCCTACAGTGACTTTTCTTATATAAATGCGCGGGCACAGGCGAACGGTAATGGTATACGCGAGCGATCTCGCGGGCAAGGAATAACAATTGTACTATACCGGTTATTGTTTAGGAGGGGCTGAGCCCCCCCTATGTCATTATTGGGGGAGCTCGAGACCCTCCAGCCCCCCCCCCCCCCCCCCCCCCCCCCTTCCGCCGCCACTGAAGGATAGGGCGCGCTAAAATTGCTAAAGTCTATGGCGCACGTGATTCGTTTCCAATCCCTCTATATATTATCTCTGGTATGGGATAATGCGTGTGGAGTACAGACATTGTGAACAATAGTAACTAATATTAGGGAGTGGGTGTGGTGTGCGTGATATACACGACCAAAAGTTTAAAACCGTTCCAAATCTGTTACCTGAATCAGACTGTTATCAAATACTAAAAAGGTTGGGAAAAATATCCGTTTCAGATCTGGTGGAGTAATTTCCGATTCTTACCTGTACTACCACGATAATGCAAAACTGGTAACAGCCTGAATCGTGGGTGGTGGTACCAGCGCCAAGTCAAATATAGTTCCGGTGATACACGGGGGGGGGATGCGTGGTTTTGTCTCGTGATCGCTAATGTTAAATAAACGGATGAATGATTCTAATACATTCCATAATCACACGCAATACAAATTTAAACAACAAAGCATATTCGTCCAGTCATGGGTATACACCAAAGCCTTCTCTCCTGATGCTTCTCTCTCTATCCTCCTAGAGCTGGACCCTCAATCACAAGTACAACTGTCACTGCATTCATGGACTATAGAAACGGCTTGCTTAATCTGGCTGCAGTCTGCTGAGAATATTCTTTTCATTATGCCAAGTAGTGGGCACTCATACTCGTCCAGCACTGGTTCACTATTCACAACAAAATCATCACATCCCTGAAGTACGCAGAATGATTCACCCGTTTCCAACTGACAGAAGTCAAAAACAGGGCATTCTTTGTCTACAAAAGATAAACTACATGCAGTTACTGAGATGACAAAACATACTATTTTACCTCTGAACAGAGCAGTTCAACAAAGTCTCCAGCATGAACCAATCCACCATCTGCTGCAATAACCCCTTTGAACACTGCAACAAGGCTGTCCTCCATAGAGTGGAAAAGTTCTATTCTAGTTGAGCTATCATGACGATGCAGATCCTCAATAGTTGCACAGGAAAGGCCAATAGAATTGAGAACAACATGTTTGCAATACGTGTGGGGAATTGAAAGGCACTATAGCAAAGAATGTGCACATAAAAAACACTGACTAGTTTAACTGCATGCAACTCACTTTCCTCAGTGCTCCAGGCTGATATATGCTCCTGTCGCCATTGAGTTCTATCATCATAACATTGTTGAAGAAATGTCATAGGAGTTGAATAAAATGTCTTTAAGCCACCACCACACCTAAATCAACATCAATGATAAGTGTTCATTAAACTGAGTAACACTTACTGGATGTTATCATCTCCATCACAAGCACATGTATAACGTAGATGCTACTGCACAGCAAAACGACCCGAGAGGGAGCAAGGCGATTACTAAAATATTCTGTGCTCTAACAGTAGCATTGAAGGATTCACACCTACAGAATGAGAAACATATTAATAACTACTTAGGAAAGAATAAAAGAAACGTACACACCTCTCTGCGGAAAATGCCGAACAAGGTCCCAAGTTAACCATACAATCCACTAGATGGAGTATTAGGTGGACCTTCGGTTTATTCAGGCATTGTGTGCTTGACATTGATGACAAAGTTCTCACAAACAGATTTCCACCCATGGTAGAGATGTGGAGAGAAATAGTTGCAATATGCTATTCGAAACACGTATAATAAAAATCAATCATCATGGGGTTAAAATTTGTGCTTACCTTTGAAAAACTCAATAACACCTTTCTAT
This sequence comes from Eunapius fragilis, assembly GCA_963681505.1. Taxonomy (NCBI): domain Eukaryota; kingdom Metazoa; phylum Porifera; class Demospongiae; order Spongillida; family Spongillidae; genus Eunapius; species Eunapius fragilis. The sequence continues at coordinate 7,448,101 of OY811973.1, read as the reverse complement.
CATCACTGCTCAAGTAAGGACTTAAGATAAAAACAGGCATTTGAGACCATCCTTTAAAGTCCCGTCCCACAAAGGAATATCTTGGTGGGGTTCAGTCAGGGAAGCAGAATAACATGAAGGAGTGTGGAAGAGAGGGAGGGATGTGTGAGAGGGAGTGAGTGGGAAAGGAGAGGGATGTGTGAGTGAGTAGGAAAGGGGAGGATGTGTGAGAGAAGAGTAAATTTGAGAGCAGGTGGAAGATGGGGTGTGGAGGAGTAGGTGAGACTGTCAAGGGTTGGTGGGAAGAGTTGAAGAAACAGCAGTGGATGGAAGGTGAGAGAGGGAGGTGTGGGGTGTGGGAGGTAGCAAGAGTAAAGGTTAGAGATGGAGGGATACAGAGTTCATAAACCCTTACAGCTATGCAAGGACGTTCTCAGCTCGCTCAGCATATTGGAGGCGTACTGAAGCCCATATCCATCAGCTGAAGACGTACTTTCAACAATAAAGAACATGACGACGCTCCTGAATCTCACCAAACATGTCTTCATCTCAAACGTATTCTTCTTCACTTGGTTTAGAGCTTCCGTAAGAAGCTTATCCTGGTCGTCCATTGCCATGACGTTTTGTTGGCTGCAGATCTGATCATGCATCATAAAATGTAACCTGAGCACACATTTTATAAGTGAACAGTATTACCGTAAGCCATAATACAGCTGCCAGTAGCTGAAACACTAAAGGGGTTGGCAGACACAATCATAGATTATTTAGACAGGGATTGGAAACGGGTCACGTGAGCCATACATTTTACGGTAGAAGGGTATGCGCCGTCAATATTATAATGAATAGCACCTTTTGGGTTTGGCGGGAAAATATCTTATAGCTGGTTTTGGTGAAATCCGTATCATGTAGAGTCTCGAATGTATTCCACCCAACTCACGAAAGGTAAGGTTTGTCTAGAAACGTGTTTGAAGTTCTAGTGAACGAATCTTCGGGAGTTTTTAATAAAAACTGAGAAATGAAGCTATGACAATCCTTTCTGGGCGTGCAAAAACTGTTCTCTACGTTTTTTGACCTTGATTATTTGTATACAAGCTCTTCGTAGCAATCTGAATAGAACTGGATAGGTTTTGCCCTTTTCCCTAGCTTTGAAAACATAAAGTGACACGAAACAGCGTTTTAGACATACAGTCAGTTCTGGGCGTGTAACTACTTTTGTAAATAGTGTAAACGCGGTTTGAAGGTTTCATCCTCTAGTGCACTCATTTTGCGATAGAACTGGGCTATGGACTAAGCCAGGGAGTGTTGGTATGAAGTTATAAAAAGTTCGCTTTACATCGAATATCGCGTCAATCATTAGGGACACGGCACGAATAGACTAGGCCGTACTGGCAGTTCTGGGCGTATAGCTACTTTTGTATATAGTATTAGCGGGGTTTGAAGGTTTTATCCTCTAGTGCACTCATTTTGCGATAGAACTGGACTATGGGCTATGCCAGGGAGTGTTGGTATGAGGTTATAAAGAGTTGGCTTTACATCGACTCTCGCGTCAATCATTAGGGACACGGCACGAATAGAATACTGTCAGTTCTGGGCGTATAGCTTATTTTAAAAATAGTATTAACGGGGTTTTAAGGTTTTTTCCTCTAGTGCACTCATTTTGCGACAGAACTGGACTATGCACTAAGCCAGGGAGTGTTGGTATGAGGTTATAAAAAGTTGGCTTACATCGAACATCGCGTCAATCATTTGGGACACGGCACGAATAGAGTAAGACTGCTGTCATTTCTGGGCCTGTGGCTACTTTTGTAGAAGTATTAACGGGGTTTGAAGGTCCTTTACTGTTACTCGGCCATTCCAGACTTAATAACTACTACAATAACGTATCTTCCGCTATAACACAGATGGAGCTGTTAATTGGCGTGCACGTGATCCGTTTCCAATCCCTGTCTAAATAATCTATGACACAATAAAAACAGCGGCTCTCAAAACAAAGCTGCCATTTTCCCTGTTGTGCTAGTATCACGTGAGGGGGGCACGCTCAGTCGCCCAGGGCAACAGTGAAAACAAAATGGCCGAAGGTGGCGGCCGGTCGTTTTCCCATTTACGTAAGTGGGAACAGAAACCATTGTGCAGCGTCAAAAAACAGCACTCTTGCGATACTTCTACTGTATGTGTTACATGTGTGTGTCTGTGTGGCGCGCGCGCTAACGCACATCTTACAGTGTGCTCTGGACAACTCTTGTCGAGGATTGATAATCGAGGTGAACTGATATCAAAATATAGACCCACGGATACGAACCTTGCACAACGGCCAGTCCGAGCGAGATACTGAACCTTGACTGACACCAATGCTGGTTTGTATTGTATTTCAGTTTTGAAACGAACTGGTGCCATGCAATATTCCAGGGTTGTGATACCAGTTAACAACCAGGCTGTTGATTTAAACACCCATGATTCAGACTGTATTTCATTCCCACACCAGACTGTATTTCACCACCAGGTTTGATTCAGACTGGTTACTTTTGGCTGTGTAGAGAATTTTGGATTGTAGCGTGCTAACAGGTTGATTTGAGAATCCACTATCATCGTGTTGTGCGGACGTCACAATGCGTGACGAGGGGGGGAGGGGGGGGTCCATAATGGTCAAAAAAAGCGTGACGTACTTTATGGGCGCACTGGTATGCGGTTTCATATACATCAGGGGCGGGGGGTCTTTGAGGTCTAAAGACCCCCCTTTGGCCCCAGGTAATGAAATTAATTGCATGCGTGGTTTATTAATTCAGTTATCTTAACGCGAAATGAAGTGATCGAAAGGGGCGAGATGTTCTACAGGATGTAAGCACGTCAATTCATTTGATCTCAGATCCTTTTCTCAGGAAACAGGTAGATCTAAGCAACTGTCTGCTAAGCATATAATATAAAACGCTCGATACACGTGTGTATTTGAATGAATCAGCTGTTGGTCACGATGAGGCGTTGCGTTTATTACTGAGCAGCAGGAACCACAGCAATGTGAAGATGTCGTGTTCTCAGGGAAACAGGATTCCAACGAATATAATATCAGGAATAGGTATGGCAAATCACGCTAATCACGTATCTACACACTAACGAACAGAGACCAAAAATGCACCACCTAGGAGAGCAACAACTAGAATATACACGTGTTATCATGTGCGCATGCGGGGTAGACTAGTCAGTGATGAAGGGTGCTGGCCACAACACCTCCAAGCCAGCCTTGAGGTTCCTTCTTACAAGGCGGAAAAGTCAGGATTCTTGGAGAGTGGTCGCCTGGATGATCTTCGAGGATTGTGGGGGCCATACTCATCACCTGTGGGAAGACGAGGATTACGGGCCTTCTTACTTCTTAGCAGGAGGGGCCATAGGAACTGGTGTTGTAGAGACTTGGGTCATTTCCATGCTAGGGGTATCTTCAAACAGGAGTGCCACATCATCCTGGACAGACACAGCTGGTTCAGATGCTTGAATTGGCATATCACCAGGGTCTGGATCATCCTGGTCCACATAGCAAGGACGCAGCTGCTCTATGTGGCGACGCCATGTGCCACCTCTTGGAACCACACGTACACTGACACTGTGTGTGCCAAACCTCTTCGTGACCACAGCAGGCACCCATCTGGGATCCTTCTCACGCCTTGGGCCACAGTACAGTGCATAGCATGGCGAGCCCACAGAATAGATAGGAGTCACCCTATTCGAAAACTCATGTTCCGGTGATCGTGTTGCTGATCTGGCTTGCTTTCCTTGAGCTATGTGGGCGGGGGAAGGAAGTAAAACATCAATCTTTGTCCTAATCTGCCGACCATTCAGGAGTTCACTGGGGGAGTAGGTGTCTGCCAGAGGGGTTCGGCGATACTGCATCAAGAATTCCTGAAGGGCTGCTCGTGGAGGGAGTGAGGACTTACAGAGGGCCTGCTTGAAGGTCTGCACCAACCGTTCAGCTGCCCCATTAGTGGCAGGATGGTAAGGTGCACCAGTGAGGTGGGTGATTCCCCTCTCTCTAAACCATGCCTGGAACTCCTCTGAAGAAAAAGAAGTGGCATTGTTTGAGACAATTGTATGTGGATAGCCAACATGAGCAATATCTTGCTCCAGCAGTTCTGTAGTGGACTTGGTGGAAGTGGAAGTAGTCGGGTGGATGCAAGGATACTTTGAATATGCATCATTAAGTACTAGCCAGTTGGACCCCAGGAAGTTGATGGCGTGATCAACATGCACTCTGCTCCACGGCCTCTCCGGCAGCATCCAGGGATGGTTGGCAGGCTTGGGCAGCTGGATCTGGTGCTTTGCGCAAGCCGTACACCAATGGCAGAGGTCCACAATGTCTGCATCTATTCTTGGCCAGTAAACTGCAGTGCGTGCTAGCTGCTTCATCCGCTGCATCCCAAAGTGTCCCAAGTGAAGAAGCTGCAGTACTTGGGGTCTCAAGCTGAGGGAAATGACCACACTGGATCCATACAGAAGACAACCATGGGCTGTGGACAGTGATACTGCCACCTTCCGAAAATCCTCAATTGAGCCATCATTTGACGCCTCTCTTTTGTCCTTATGTGGCCAACCTCGCGTGAAGCGCATCAAATTGGCAATGACTGGATCCTTGGCCGACTCCTTGGCCATTGTTCCCGGATCTGTGGGATCCAGCTGAAGGCTGACCGTTTCGATGGTGCAGACTGTGTCAACAACTGCCTCGTCTTCCTCCTCATCAAAGCTGGCATCCGGTCCCACTGGAAGGCGGCTGAGAGCATCTGCATTACTATGGTCGCACGTTTTTCTGTATTCAATGGTGTATTGGTACTGGCTGAGTGTCAAAGCCCATCGTGCAAGCCTGTTGGCTGCCAGAGCAGGAGTTGCCTTGGTTGGTCCGAACAATACAATGAGTGGCTTGTGGTCAGTGACCAGAATGAATGAGCGACCATAGAGGAACTGGTGGAACTTGTTCAAGGCAAATATGATAGCCAGTGCTTCTTTCTGGATCTGGCTGTACCAACGTTGCGTGCTTGTGAGGGTCTTGGAGACATTGGCAATAGGGCACTCACTGCCGTCTGGGTACCGATGAAAAAGGACAGCTCATAAACCCACCTCTGAGGCACCGCAAGAAATCCCGACAGAGAGAGATGGATCGAAGTGGAAAGAACGCTGTCTGCACAGAGCAGATCCTTGAGCTTCTGGAAGGCAGCTTTCTCTTCTGCACCCCAGATCCACGGTGTGTCATTCTTGGTCAAATGGTGAAGTGGTTCTGTTAATGTAGCAAGGTTAGGAAGGAACTTGCTGTAAAACTGAACCGACCCAAGAAAGGATCGTAGACCAGAGACATTGCCTGAAGCTGGCATCCGCATGACATTGTTCACCTTTGGACCTTTAGCTATCCCATGACCAGACAGGATGTGACCGAGGTACTCCACACAAGGTTGTGCAAAAACACACTTCTCCAAACGACAGCGAAGACCCTTGCTTTCTAGTCATTCGAAGAGAGCACGGAGGTTCTGGAGGTGTTCAGACGCAGTGGTACCACTGACCAGGATGTCATCTATGTAGACAGCCACCCCTCGAAGGTCACTGGTCAGCTGGTCCATGATCTCCTGAAAATAGCCAGGAGCCGAGCTAATGCCAAATGGAAGTCGCATTTGAAGCAGTACCCCTCGGTGGGTGCTGAGAGTCAAATGCTTTTGACTTTCGGGAGCCAACATTATTTGGTTATAGGCATCAGCCAGGTCAACCTTTGTAAAACCATACCTACCTTCCCAACTTCCGATGAGATCTTCAGGAAGAGGCATGGGATGACGATGTGGTTCCAGCTGATGGTTAACTGTCTGCAAACCCAAAGTTTAGCTGGTTTACCAGGAATCGCGGCCTTGCGAATGGGAACCACAGGGGTCCCATAGGCACAGAATTGAGTCGGTTGCCACACTCCTCAAGCAATCCCGGCATCATAGGCCTGACAGAGGTCATCCTGGATAGCAAAGGGGACCACACGAGGCCTGCAAACGATTGGTTGTGCCTCTGGCTTGAACTTTACCTCAAGCTGGAAACCTTTTAGGCAACCAAGTTCAGGCTTGAAGAGGTCAGGAAACTCTTGGCAGAGCTGCCTGCATGAATCTTGGAGGACCAAATCAGGCTTCAGTTCATCAAAGATGGTTAGCACGAGGGAAGAGCTTGGCTTTCCAACATGTGTTACACTCAGAAGTGCGGAAAGGTTGATGCCTAAATGGACAATAGCATCACGTCCCAAAAGGTTGAGCTGTGGGACCTTGGTGACTGTGAACTGGAGGGATTTCTTGGGTGACATGTCTCCTGGCAATGAGACTATCATCTCAAACATACCCAGAGTGGGTTGTGGTTGTCCATTAGCCACTTCATAACGCCCAGTCACCGGGGAGAGTGCCGGCTCCCCTGCCTTCTTCCAGATGTCTGTGGAGCAGAAGTTGTCACCTGCACCTGTGTCTACTTCAAAAAAAAAACTCCTTGTCTTGGATACAGATAGACTGTTGAAGCTGAGGGACTGTCTCAATGGCCTTCACAGTCTGGATCCGATGCTTTGAAATGGGCTTCACCTGATGGGTCCTTCCCCGTTTCTTCAAGCACACTGCCTCCAAATGCCCTGACTTCTGGCAGAATCGACAAGTAGCATCCTTGAAAGGACAGTCAGCAGACTTGTGGTCCGTTTTTCCACAGCGTGGACAGGTCCCAGTGGGAATATCACTCCTTCGGTAAACAGTCTTGTGGAGTGATCCTGAACCTCTTTGATGCCTCCACCAAATGAATGGGATTCGATACCACACCATGGACTGTCTCTTTTGCCACCTTTGCTGCTTCCTCCGTTTCCACTGCTACAGCTACTGCTTTAGCAAAAGTAAGGTCGTCTTCCTTGCGCTTGAACAACGCCTTGTACACTGCCTCGTTGTTAACTGAGCACATGAAACGGGTCCGCATTGCCTCGTCGAGCGGGTCGCTAATGGATGGAAAATCACACGTTACAGCATTGTGACGAATTCGCGCAGCCAGTTCGTGAACGGTCTCCCCTGGCTTGCGGTCCATGGCGCTCCAGAACTTGAAACGCTCACGGACGACGTATAGCGTGCTGGGTCGAACTGGCCCTTCATGAACTCGTCGATTTCATCTAAGGTGAGCTCATTGATGTCCTTTGGTGACGACTGTTGGGAGGCAAGGTTACTCAACAGCTTGTAATTAACGCGCGACTGGTTCGTGAGAAACACTTGTGCCTGTTTCCCGACAGGAACGGAATTTGCTCCAACGAACGTTTGGAAACGAGCCCAGTAGTCCATCCATAACTCAGTCGTCGCGTCAAATGGGACGAAATTGGTAATGGCGATTGGATGTGAAATGGAAGTGGGTTCCCAAGGAAAAAATTCTTGCAAGTTCTGGCATGATTCATGCATGATTTTCGAACCAATCCGTACTCTACCCGTAATCTTTCATGTGCGATGCAAGACGTTGCATGATCATGCATGGTCATGCATGATTGTCCGAAAATCATGCATGATTCTTGTAAGATTTAGCATGATTCTTTGCAAGATGGCATGCAAGATTTTTTTCCTTGGGTTGTTCTGGTTCTTGCTTATCCTTCATACTGGTGAACGCTGTGATAAGCGCTTCCATCTGTTTGCGACTTTCTTCTATCTGATGTTGCTGTGCATCCTGATGTTGCTGTTGCTGCGCTTCCATGTTTTTCTGCTGCGCCGCTATCTGCTGCTGGAGTAGCTGGACTAACTGCGTTAACTCTGCCATCCTGCCGACTACGCCACAAAATCCTGTCGTGTTCTCAGGGAAACAGATATAATATCAGGAATAGGTATGGCAAATCACGCTAATAACGTATCTACACACTAACGAACAGAGACCAAAAATGCACCACCTACATGTAGGAGAGCAACAACTAGAATACACACGTGTTATCATGTGCGCATGCGGGGTAGAATAGTCAGTGATGAAGGGTGCTGGCCACAACAGAAGAGCTAGACACAATAGTCCCCGTGGATTAGTGTCATTTGCCCAATGATGAAGACTCATGCCCAAGTCAGTGTCTTACGAAAGGGATCTTATCATTAACGTCTTTTTCGAAGGGGCGCTTCATCCAGCAGTTGCCCCTGTTCAGGCTACGGGTGCACACAATGGCGTTGCGTTAATTATTGTGCAGCAGGAACCACAGCAGTGTGAAGAGCAAGACACCAACTCCATCGGTCAAATACACCTGCAGTTAATGCTAGCCAGTATTACCGATGAACATTAACTATTCCAATTAATGCTGGACCATTTAGTTACGGAGCTTGACAATCGTTTTGAAGAAGAAGCAGCAGGCATTGTTGGAGAGTTAGCACAAATTCTGCCTTCTGAATTTAGTTCAGCTAAAAGTCATTTCAAAGACGTTTAAAGGATGACCTTCCATCAGCTAAGGCATGCAGTACATACTGAGCTGATTTTATAGAGAAAGAAACGGAAACTGTGAAAGTAAAACAGCTAAAATTCACACCAAAAAAAAGACGTATATCAATTTTCGATTCCACAAGTGATCTGTTTTTTCATATCTGTATTCTAACTGTTATCAGTTTGGTACAGATATGAAGAAAAAAAAAAACAGATCTCTTGTGAAATCAAAATATGATCTGCGCCTTTTTTGCTGTGAAAATTGCTGAAGACGTCACTTCGAAGCACTATGGGTAATGACAGATTAAATGGTTTGGCATTGATGCTGATTCATAGAGATGTGTCCAGAAGCGGTGGTTGAAGAGTTTTCTCGTCGTTACCCACGCAGGCTTTTGCTTTTTCAGAGTAGCTAGCCCAAAGGTTATACTTGATGCCGTCAATATTAAGTTGTTTAGGAACAGTATCATTGTGAAAAGTGCTTTGCAAATAAATGGGAAACTAAAAAAAGCGACCGGGGCTGTGCCCCAGGCCCCGCCACGGGTGGGGGCACGCCCCCTCCCGCACCCACCCTCTTCGTGAATTTGATCTTAGACCCCCCTACCGGAATTCCTGGATCCTCCTCGGTACATTCATGTAGAAAATAGTTCTAAGTACATTTCAATTTAATGGTAATAACTATGCAAAATTAGGAAAATTTTCGTAATAATATGCCCCAAACGTTGGTAGCAATGTGCAAGTAGCTACAAGTAAATAAAAAACATTCTCTATGAGAAAGTTGGTGGCATATAGGATTTGAAGGTAATGGTGGTGTAAAAAGGAAGGAAACAAGGGTCTAATAATAAGGGGAAATGGAATAGTCCTATATATAGCACACGAACAACATACTATATCCTACATATAGAAATGTGCCAAATATAGGACTATTCCATTTTCCCTTATTATTAGATCCTTGTTTCCTTCCTTTTTACACCACCATTGCCTTCAAATCCTATATGCCACCAGTTTTCTCATAGAGAATGTTTCTTATTTACTTGTTTCATTGATTTTTATTCATACCCGATTATGAGCCGTAGCATGTTAAGTAATCCATCTTGATATGAGAGGGAGGTTGTAAACGTTTGAGATACCATTGAGTGACCTTAACTCTTTTCGCCGAGCGAGATGCACGTTCAGGACTATGGCAATATAGCTGTCTTTTAGCAGCATGCACGTTCCTTTTCAGGATCTGCTCGATACCTTCACTGCGTGACATAGTACCGTATGCAGAGATATGCAGAGTCTGCCCACCTTAGCACATGCAGATACGTATGCAGACATGCGCGTATGGAGACCGATATGCTGATTCGTATCAAAATGTGCAAATATCAAGATCAGTATGTACATGGGTGTGATGGGGGTGCAGTATGATAGCAGTATTCAATGCGTATTCAACCCACTTCGAAACGCGCGTGTGATGTACAAACCCGTAAATTATAATAGTGCACAGTAATAGGAGAAGGGGGTACAATCCAGTGTTGCCGCGATATATCGCGAAATGCGATATATCGCGATTAAATCTTTATATCGCGAAACGCGATATATAGCGATTAAATTTTACTCTTGTCGCGAAATAAACGTGTACGGATGTTAGCATAGACTACGGATTTAGGAAACCTTAATTTAGATACGAGCAGAGAATATGAGCATACATTCAGGTATGTCATGAAATTAATTTACGGAATTATACGGTTAAAGTTAAAACAGTTTCGAATTTTGCCCGAGAAAAATACATTTTCCCAGCCTTTCATGTACGATGCGCCACCATTTCTTTTCGTGTCTTGACACCCATCCATAGCACATGCTGCGAACTACACAGCAAGAACCAATTGCTTTTTTGTGCCATCCAAAGTACTCCCAAACGGTACTTTTAAACACTTTGCGGTCAACCCTCATGAAGTTGTCATTGGTAGCAAGTAGCGTAGGATACGTTATCCTTCGTGGTAGCCATAACTATTCACCCCAAGAATGAAAATCGAGCGATAATTGATCATGAATAATGTATTATATCGCGATACTTATATCGCGATTAAATTCTCATATCGCGACATGTCGCACGATTAAAAATGAAGGTTATTGCAACACTGGTATAACCGAGGTACGCTATAATCATCGCAAGCAGTATTAACAATGCGTGCTCAGTTCTAACAAAAACACCAAGCGAGTGTGTATATGTCGTGTGTCTTGTGTGTTCGGCAAATCAGTATACAAAACTCGTCTCGCTACGCGCATGCGCAATTGTTTGTGCACATGTTGATAGAAAGTTCTAATGGCAGACAGACCATCACTAGCCCTAAATACGAAACTGAATCAAAGGTAAGTCTACTGGGATGTTAAATTCACGTTAACAAACAAGACCTGTGTTGTCAATCAAATTGCATAAATCAGACAAATCGAATTCTTCAATCGGCTGCAGTTTTCTGTTGTACGTTCTCCACTAACGGACGTACAAATGAGCCAGGTCCAGGATAAAGAGATTCAAACGTTGCAGGCCAAGGCCGTGGTTGAGGCAACGCTAGCGAAATTACTACGGCTGTTCCTAAGAATTTAAAGGTAAGTTGCTGCGTGTTACGCTATGTACAAACGTTACTCTAGATGCATCTTACCAGACCAGGACAAAGTGAACGCGCGTAATATGGACTCAGCGCTGTGTTAGAGTTGTCGCAAAGGTACTACCGCACGTATATACACGTCTTTTTTTATTAAATTTTTTTATATTTCAGAGCCGAAATTGAACATGATAGAACCTTTAAATGCCATGAAAAGGAATCTTGCTGTACAAGGATCACCTCTTCCATTGTGCATTGTACGTTGTAATGAGTATACATTATGTACACAAGTAAATAACGTACTAGTGTCACTATCAGTAGCTGTAAGGAGACACTAGAGTCAATAAAACAAGCACAATGAGACTCTGTAGCCAAATGTGAGGGGCCTAGTTAGGGTAAGTCCAATGGATATCTGCGCGTATATATGTTTATTTTTCAGACAGGTCTTTAGCCAATGAAATGCTGTAGTAAGAGAGGACTCTACCACAAGGCCTATGAAAAGGAAAGCAGCCTGTGACTAAGGTAATCCTCTTCTTTGGTTATAGAAGATAACTGATTCTCCTACTATCTAGCTCAACAAGTGCCTTTTTAAAGACCTCCACCAGATAAATGGATGCTGCGTCTGAAATGTAGCGCTTGAAGAATGCTCCTGCCAACTGAACTCTGATAGTTTATTTTGGTTGTTTGTATTGAAACTGTTTAGCTGTAATTGAATTTCCTGCTCTTAATTATAGACGCATATACCGCGTATACATTCGAATACATGACGTGCACAGAATCTGCATACGTTCGTCTGAAGTATGCAGACAGATGGCAATCATTATGCCGACGCCGTATGCAGACCGCGATATGCGCGTATAAGTGAAGTGTTCGTTCTGAGATGTAAGCTGACCCTACCCTGCATACGAGTCGTGTGAAAAACTGCCCACGTGTCGAGTGCAGACGCGTGGCGACCAATATAGGTGTAATATACAGGACTGCATACGGTACTCTGTCGCGCCGTGAGCTTGTACGTCGAGAGGTCCGTTCCTTTTCGGGATCTGCTCGATACCTTGCGCGTCGGGAGGTCCGTTTCTTTTCAGGCTCTACTCGATAGTTTTCACGTTGAGAAGCCCGTTTCTTTTAAGGCTCTGCTTAGTAGTTCCGCTCGGGCTGAATCTAATACGTCGTCCCGAGTTTTGTAGTACTTTGCTCGTCGTTTGGCTTTCTTCTTTTCCTGACGTGAAGGCATTTTGAGAAAAACACTTCACTAAGTTACAAAGAGCGTCAGACCTACAACGATCGAAACACAAGAATGATTTATATAGTACGCTCGTGCACGTTTTTAAATACATGTACCCAAATTGCAAAACCGGCCGGATACATGCCACAGTTAATTACTACTACGTGTAGTGCCGAGACCGTACACATTTGATTACATCATATATACTACTAGTACTTCGTATAAAGAGCGAAGTATGACCAATCCGAGTCGTGTCAGTGCAGTAAGCTTAACTATACGTGATTTGCTAACACAACCACCGATATATGTCATGTAGCCTCGAGACGTTTTGACCACAGAAGCGAGAGTGCCAACGAATTCTGAAGCCATTGGTGTGATTTTCATTTCTTTAAAGTGTTCCTATCCCGAGTTATGCGTGGTCAAGAACAAGAACAAGAACAAGGACAACAAGAAGAACGAGAAATACGTGGGACTGGGTACGAGTTTGGAAAATAGTTTCGTTTTCTACAACCACGCGGTTTTGTGACATCAAAAAAAAACACGAAACTGCTTGTTGTTGCCTTCTTGTACGACGATGACAACAAGGTAAGCCATCTGCTCGTCAGAAGTCTTGTTAGAAGCGGGTCGCGTTTTTTTATGACTTCATAATCGGGGTCAAATCCTATATGTAACGTAACTCTCGATAGGGCACGAATCGAAGGAACTGATAGATGTTCTTTACTGAGTTATTCATACAATTATGCTATTTAGTAGCATATAAGCCCATAACACACATCCTCTCAGTACTACCCTGGAGGGGCTTATCTCTTAGCATTACTCTTCCACCACACTCCCTGTGCCTTGCATAGTTATCTGCCACACTTGTGTATTTGTTTGTTTCTCACACTTGTGTATTTGGCTTCCTCACAAAACTGCCTATATGAACTTGTACTCATCTGCATATGCCATTTGCCGCTCTTGATCTCATTAAGAAATAGGTAGGCTGTTCCCTGAGTCATGCAATGTTGCTCCCGGCCATGCTTATTATTACACTACCATTGACTTCCAATCCTCTAGGTCATCTAATATTTTTGTTGAAAATGTTTTTTGTGCCGTAGAGGTTGCCAAGGTCTTTGGACACAAGTAAGTAAAAAACCTTCTCTATGAGAAAGTTGGGATATAGGATTTGAAGGCAATGGTGGTGTAAAAAGCAAGGAAACCAGGGTCTGTAATAGTAAGGGAAAATGTGATAGTCCTGTATTTAGCCGTTTGTAGCATATACATGTTCGTGTGCTAAATGTAGGACTATCCCTTACTATTACAGTTGCATAATTGATCCGTTGTGCACGTACCCATGCAGACTAAAAAAGAACAGGAGTCGTCACTGGGGCCAAATATTATCTACAAAATAGTTGTGAGTACGAGTTCGATAACATGTTTAATATGCAACAAGGCACAGTATTGTAATACAGCAAAGTACTTTTAATCGTAATAATAATATCAGGAACTACGATAGTAGTTCCTATATAGGAATTGACCCGGGTCGTGAAATCATAAAAAAAAACGCGACCCGCGTATAACTCATGTACCAAGAAACGGATAGTTTTGCTCTTTGTTCCTATCGAACCAGAAGGCAAAGACGGTCATTTAAATGTTTTGTTCCAGTCTTCGAACAGTTTCCTTCAAGAGAACAAAAAAGCCCATGTTTTTCCTCGTCCCTAGGCCAATTCTTCTCCGTCGTCGTCGTCGTCATCGTCGTCGTCGTCGTCGTCGTCTTCTTCTTCTTCTCGGGTGAGTATAACTCCGGATAGGAAAGGTTTAAAAGAGCGCAAATTATACCAATCCCTTTAGAATCTCCTGGAAGGACATCTGCAGGTATCAGATATATGAATAAAGCATGAAACGGACATACGTAATCATTACGTAATGCGTATAGTTAAATAGAAGCGTTCCCATGGCGACATTTACGTGAATTGTGCAAATAAAAGAGGAGAGCTAAACAACGAGACGACGAGTTAGAATTCTCCCGCGTTCCTTACAGTGATCCCAAACAAAAGCGGGCGTCTGCTCGTGACGGTAATTCAAGCGGGGGGGGGGGGGGGGGGGGACTTGCTAGTATAAAAAATGAAAAATTGAGGAAACAAGTAAAGAAAAACATTCTCTGACGAGAAAGTTGGTGGGATACTGAAATTGGAGGCGAATGTGGTGTAAAAAGGAGGGGAACAAGGTTTTGAGAAAAGGGTAATGAGACAAAAATCCTATATTTAGCACGTGTAAATGTAACAGAACCAAAAGAAGTGCTAATTATAGGATTTTTTGTCTCATTATACCCTTTTCTCAAAACCTTTTCCCCCTCCTTTTTACACCACCTTTGCCTCCAATTCCTATATCCCACCAACTTTCTCGTCAGAGAATGTTTTTCTTTACGTGTACGTAAATAAGTCCCCTGATTTTTTCATTCAGTGCCTTTTTAAGCACTGCATCTGCATTAACTTTACTGACAGCAGCATGTCTCATTTATCTGAACTAGCAAAGTGCTATTCTTTAGAATAGCCTTTGCGAGGCCACCCTTATACTCGCTTAGTACGAAATCGTTTGGTTCGTACAGCGAGTAGTTACAGTGAAAAAGGAAGTGCGTACATGCGAACATCACGTAACGGCACTGACAAAAGGCAACGCTGATGCAACGTTCAGCCAAATTAATGTCATATTGTAAACCAAGCTTAGTAAGAGTAGGTAGCTACATATACATACCTTTGAATAACTTTATCGGTATAGTACTCTTTCGATGACCTCGTTTGTTTTTGCAGGGTATACGCTTAGCCTTCCCGTACCGCACTCTCTTCGCCAAGCGAGCAGGTTCAGAACTCTCCCAAAAACGTTGCCTTTTTCTCGGACCGTTTCTTTTCTGGGTCTACTTGATACCGTTCGCGTTCAGCGGATGGTTTCTTTTCTGGCTCTGCTTTGTAGGATACCCGTGCCGATTCTAAAACATCGTCTCGAACTTGAAGGTATTTCGCACGTCGTTTCGCTCGTTTCTTTTTCTGACGTGAAGGCATTTTGAGAAAAACAACATCACAAAAGAGATTACACAAATTATTACATGGACTAGAAACCGCCGCGTAACGTAATACTATAAATTGTCGCAATCCTCCTTGCGGCTCGTTCCCAACCTTTTCGGACAAACAAAGGCTTTCGTGAAGTTGTCTTAGCTTTGGAGTGACTTACAGTTACAAAAGGCTGCTCTTTTGTTGAGATAAACCCGTTATAAGTCTTAAAGATTGCGATAATGTAAGGGTCTTAGCTTCTACGTGCATGTTTGCCTTGCTACGCTGTATAGTTTAGGTTAGGGTAGCGTTTAAGTTAAAGAACGAGGTTTTATGTAAATACACGCGCATTGCGTCGTACGTTCACGCACGCGCAGCGCCGAATAATTCTTTCGATCCGAGTATAAAAGGAGCTTGCCAGGCAAGGGAATTCCCCTATGTATCACGTGATTTACATCTTGGCTAGCTCGCTCGCAGAACTATACGCGTGTGAAGTATCCAATCAGAGTAGAAAAATGCACTAAAGACAAATAACGAGGACCCCGGAGTCACCCAAGATTTTGCAACCACGCGTACGGAAAGTGCTAGTGGAGCTTCATGCACGAAACGCCATCTAAGCATGAGAAAAAAATAGCCCCCAGAAGCTTCTTTTTGTCAAGTATGACCCCAGAAGCTTCTTTTTGTCAAGTATGAGTATGCATATCTTTTAGAAAAAATATATATATATATACATATACGGCACGTGACCTTTGACGAAGAACTAGCGTGTATGTGTACATGCAATCATGGCCAAATGCAATTCAGGTAAATAACGACTATGATCAACATATGAAAACTTATATTGCTATTGTATTCTTCAAGGTTGAGATTACAAGTAGTATTGGGTATGTGCCCAATGACTTCTTAGAACCCTTAGTGCAGTCACATAACTCTAACGGAATGTGCATCTCTGTTGTGTGCAATCAAGTTGAAGTGTCATTTGGAGGGCAATCTGAGGAATTACACATACAAGGTATCTGTTAGCACCTCATACACCTACATGTATATAATGAATACATTGTAGGACATACCACAACCACAGTAGACCATCCGACAATGAATGGCGGACCTCAAAGTCCAACCTGTCCACATTGGTTATGTGGGCCATGCATTGTGTCACGGCCACCTGCTTTCCTTGTAGGGATGGCAAGACCATCCCTCACAAACAGAACGAAAAGATTCCGATTGTATACAAAGTTCTGGCAGCTCCTGAGTCATGTAGGCTTTTGGCATCACCCAACATACCTCAGGAGGAAACAGGACAGAACAGTTGTACATGATGAGAGAAATCATGCCACAATGTATACAAGATGTAAGAAAAAAAGAACACAAAATTACTTTAATGATGTACATATATCACAGAAAATACAGAGAAGATTTCCAAACCCTGAAGGAGTGCCGTATACAGGGTACAGATCTGCCTTTGAAGCCTAAATTATAATCAAAACACACATGGTACTCTCCTTACACATGTGTACTCATATACATACACATGTGTACTCATATACATACACATGTGTACTCATATACATACACATGTGTACTCATATACATACACATGTGTACTCATATACATACACATGTGTACTCATATACATACACATGTGTACGCACACACACATTTTAACACATTACTACCTACACACACATGTAAATGTACTTACACATGTGTAAGCACACATGGTACACTATATACACATCTGTACTCAGATACTGATATATGCAAACACATGCATCTTACACACTGTACTCATACTTACACATGTGGGCACACACACATGAAACACTACGTACACGTGTCATGTGTACACATGCACATATACGTAAACATGTGTACGCACAACATACATGTACACATAAAATACATGTAAAAATTGAACCACACTGTTTCTATGTATTAGCAAGATTGGCATATGTAGTGTCTTTAGTAGTAGTAGTAGTTCTGAAAAGAACTGTTTATTAATTTAACCAAGTTATGTTTCATAAGTAACTTATATACCACATTTCACAGAGTGCAAAAAGCAAAATTTCAGAGCTTACATGAAAAGACAATCAATCACCAAGCACATTCTAAATGTGTACCAGTAAAATGGTAGATGCATGGACCATCAGTACACAAACCACAACAAGAAAAAAGGTATAGTACAAAGCAAAGACTCTGAACAGATGTACTGTTGCTACTTGCAAGACCAAGTACATATCTTATCAACAGGTACATCAGTCACATGAAAGATGTAGATTAGATTCATATGGGACACTGGTCTCCCCGACTTATGAATATATACTAAACATCAACCTAAACATATGATAAGGTTGTTGTCCCACAGAAGTGTTTCTGAATCTAAACTACCTTGTGGGAAGTGCATTATCCTGTTTCAGCTTGACAGTTCAGGTCCAAATGCATTGGGAGGTAAAGGAGTTTTTGTATGGAAGCGAGGTCAATACAACAACTTAGAAGAATAGCTAGCCACACAAGGTGGAACAGCTCTTATGGCAGCAAAGGTATGAATAAGACATAAATATCAACCCAGTCCAGCAATCATTCTCTTAAAAAAGTACCAATACCTGTGTTTAGTCACACAACGTTTGAAATAGTACAAAGCCTTAGTTGTAATAAATTTAACTCTTCCTAGGCCAGACACATACGTGTACACACACATACTACTTTGATGCACTAGTGGTAAACTTGGTTTGTGGGGAAAAACATGCGCAGATGCAATTATCAAAGTGATATTGATGGTTACAAACAGCTAAGAAATCCATACAAGAAGTATAGGCTAGCTCGCTCGCAAAACTATACGTGTGATAAGATGCCAATGTTTAATTTGACAAGTGTACAAGCTAAATATAAGATGCATCCTCCGTGTATTGTACAAATAATTAAGGTAAAGGTATTAGAGTCAATGTAGTCTATAATGTTCTGCTCAAATTTTTCAAAAGCAAGTTTTCAGCCATTAATTACATTACATCTCTACTTATAAACAACTGAGAGCATACATGAAAAAACCTTCAATCACAAAGCAGATTACATTGGTAGCATGTATAGAGCACCAGTACACAGAGCAAAGTATACAACAATAGAGCTATCTATGCAATTGACGTAGATGGTTACATAGAGAAGGGTGAGCAACTCACACACGCTACATCTACATCTCATCTTCAACAATGTCCTCAGCATCATCATTGTCATCATCATCGTCATCAACAAAGTCCCCATCCTCAAGTCCAGGCACAAAAATCCGTCATCATTAGAACCCTCCTCTTCATCGCCTTGAACAACACTGTATGTGATGTAATGTCATATTAATGTACAAACTACACATGTTCACAAACAACATACTTAGTACACTGTTTGTTTAGGTGTACGTATGCCTCCCAGATGTGTTTAACAGAGTTGAATGTTGCACACGAGATGGTGCTTGACGGTCTGGCCTCCGGGCATTTAGATACACTCGATGACTTGTGGCTGCTCTTTGTACATTCTCATTCTGGAAAGATGCAAATGTATGGTTAGCAAAGGAGTGAATACCCATAAACATACCCAGTCAAGCACAGCAAGGTTCATTCTCATAACAAAAGTGTCATCCCCGAAATGAACTCTCTTGGACAAATACGTGAGAAGTTGATGATTAAAAGATTCAATCCAGTATGTGTCCCTGCACTAAATATAAGAATTTGTTGTCACATCAAACAGCAGTTGCAATGAGAAAGAAAAGCATCTTACCCTGCAGTAGTGAGCAGTAACATTGAGACCTGCAGTAAGAAAAATATGAACTATGTCTATTTAAACCTTGTGCTACATACCTCTAGCCACAACATCAGCCATCACTTTTCTAGTACACACTATCTCCCTAGTCTGTGCCACATGATGTTCAGCACGAGAAACTGTGGATATTCCTACTATTCTACAAGTGCTATAATATCTAAGATTAATTCACATGCACTTTATACCTTCCTGTTATACAAGGGACAGTGGTATGGAAGGCATTAGAAGTAGAGTCATGGCGAGCATCTGTCATAACCCACTGTATACATGATAGTAGTAAATATAGAAATAGTACTTGTACATGTACCTCTCCCTTGGTAGCGTAATGTGGAAGAGCTTTGACCATTTCAATAGCATCCTGCATGGACGCCTCAGCAATGCCATTTAGTACACTCATGTACCTCAGTGTATAATACACTATGGGAAAATAATAGTATCTTGTGAAGGAACAAAAATACAAAGAATTTACTGGTATGTGTATAGGCTTTCTTGGTTTCTCCAATGCCAGCAAAGGAACAAAACTCACAAATTGCTGAGGTAACATTCCAGCACAAGTGAATGCATGGATAAGCCTATTTAAAAAGTGTATTATAACATTCAATTCAATGCAATGTTCTCAGCATGCTCTCACTTTTGGTTTACTAGATAATGGCCATTCAGTACTCTGGAACTAGCCCATGTGCGTGACGTATGGCAGTGCTGGCATTCAAACATCACTCGAGCAGCATGACCAAGCTATGCAATTACATGTACATATATCAGGAGTTACACACATACCTGATACTAAGTTTCACACATTCATAATACACATACACATGCATTGTGTACATACCAGAATACCGCTAGCACAAAACAAACACATACATAGACACCGCACATACAGACACACATACACACTTACACACACATACACACATACATACATACATACATACATACATACATACATACATACATACATACATACATACATACATATGCATGCATGCATGCATACATACATTACATAGATATGTACATACACACATACATAAACAAATATGTACATACTAGCGTGTCCCCGTGAAAAATCACGGGCTAGCTAATTATTCATCTTGCTGTTATTCGTCTCACTATTGATTTGCCAGATGAACAGTTGGTCTACCTCCTAGCTCCTCTTTTTTTACTGTTTTACCCAATGTTACATATATAATCTACCACCTGTTCTAACATACAGTTACTACGCAACCTCTATAACATGCCCGCGCAATACAAATATTTCATGGAATTATTATGTCAGATAGTAACTGCATGTTCTCGGCCTGTACGATGAGAATTGAGAGTGAACCATAACAGTGTTGCTTTTATTCTTTCTGCTTGTGATGACCTGTACAGGCATGCTGTAGGTTTTGTGGCAGGCATACATGGTTGCTAAGTACGCGTTGCTATGCACCTTTGTGGGAGGTGGTTGTTCCTATTGGTTGCTAGGTAAGGTACGGATACCTAGTAACCAATAGGCGCTAGACGGGGTTTATAAATAGGTGATGATGCGGACGGACGTACGTACGTTGTAAATTATAGTATTAGATTACATACACATAAACACATACATACTCACATGTATAAACAGCACACACACACACCACACACAAGCATGCATAACACACATACCATATGTACACATACAAATGCGTACACATGCACAGTACAGCCGTACATTACATACGTATACATAAACACTTACACACACACATACGTATACATAAATACATATGTACAAACCACACACACACATACATAACATAAACACACACACACATGCACACAAACATGCACATACCACATACACATGCACACACCACATGCACACATACACCCATACATAACGTCCATGTGTACACACATTTAAAAAACACACATTTCATAACCTGACCTGAATGAATGATGCCACTTTCAAAAATGGAGAGCTCTTGCAGGTGCAGTGCTTAACAAGACCCTCACATAGATTATAGAAGCACCTCTTCTCTACAATAAATAGCTTCTGATCTTCGGGATTACTGTCACCAGTAAATATCCCTAAAAACGAACTTTATAATACATACGTTTTCAGTGTATATGTATACCTGATGTGTCTAGCAACGAACTAGCTTCCTGAAGCTGGTGGTGTACCCACGTCTACGGTTGGCGTTGGCGATGCAGTAAGCACGCGGTCAAGCAAGGCATTTAGGAAGCACAACGTTTCCCGATGGAGCGGACCGTCAGGAAAAAGTAGCCTCTTTGCTGCATCGAGCCTGTCTTGAAAGGCATCTTTCTCTTGTTGAGAGGAAAACGTCACTTGAAGACTCAATCTATGACGCGTCGCCATATTTTGATCAAAAGCACGTGTGCATGTGACTGTAGCAAATTTAGAATTATCGCTGCTAATTTATGTGGAAGAGTGCACATCGATATCACTAGTGAGTATTGGTTTGAAGGAATTTACAGACACCCCATGTTTCACACCGTTAAACAGACGCCATTTTTTGCCTCTCAATTTGGCCGCACGGCCGGCTGACCGCTTGCCAGGCAAGCGCTTTTTATTCGCCGACTCGTTTTTTAAGGCAAATGCGCGCGCCCAAGGGCGCCCCGCGCTTTTCAAACCGCAATGTAATTTGTAACAAGCACCACAACTATGAATATTTAAGCACATGAAATATATTATCGAAGGATATAAAAAACACACCAAGTCTAGCATGATGATACAGCCGGGTCTATGGTGCAGGAAAGCTCCGATGCAGGCAAAATTGAGTCGTGGTTTATTAGAATGCTAGCAATTGAAACCAAGCTCAGTATTCAGTCCTGCTGCTTTACATACTGCCTAAACCTAAACGGCTTCGTCGGCACCCCTGCCCTGTTCATGTTGAGGCAAAAATCACTTGCATTTGATGCTGGAGAAATTGCGCTGTGACTTTAGCTCTTACCGGTGCTTGTCCAACCTATATTCAATCCTATACTGCTCTACATACTTAAACGGTACAGCTGTAGACCACCCCCGCCGTGTTTATGTTAAGGCACTACACTTGCAACAAAAACTCAAAAATAACTAGTTTTATTTGGGGAGAACTGAAATTTTTGTTGCATATCAATTATCAACCTATATACTGCCTAAACTAAACGGTTGTGGTCGACCAGCCCCACCCTAGCTGTTTATTTTAAGCCAGCACTTACTTTAATGCAGGCGATGTGGGTTTCGTTGTTAGGAGTGCTTATCCAACCCATATTCAACCCTGTACTGCCTAAACCTAAACGGTGTCCAGCCCTGTTTATGTCAAGGCAGTATCTGAAAAAAAAAAAAAAAAAACACTTACTTTAATGCAGGAGTAATTGCCCAGTGGCAAAATCAATAGTGCTTGTCCAATTAACCTATTCGATCCTATACTGTTCTACTTACTGTCTAAACGTAAACGGTGCAGCGGCCAACAACCCCCGCGCCCTGTTTATGCTAAGGCATTATACTTGCAACAACAAAAAAAAAACAAAGGAATTATTTTTTATTTGGGAGAAATTGCGCTGAAGCAGTGCTTATCCATGATCCAACCTATATTACTGCTATATAGGTTGCGGTCGACCAGCCCCACCCTTTAGCTGTTTATATTACGGCAGTACTGCAAATAATACTTTAATGCAGGTGATGTGGCTTTAGTTGTTAGGAGTGCTTATCCAACCTATTTGACCCTGTACTGCCTAAACCTAAACGGTGCCCAGCTCTGTTTCCGTTAAGGCAGTATCTGGAAGAAAAAAAAAGCACTTACTTTTACAATGGTTGCGGTCGACCAGCCCCACCCTAGCTGTTTATATAAAGGCAGTACTGCAAATAATACTTACTTTAATGCAGGCGATGTGGCTTTCGTTGTTAGGAATGCTTATTCCACCTATTCGACCCTGTGCTGCCTAAACATAAACGGTGCCCCGTCCTGTTTATGTTAAGGCAGTACCTGGAAAAAAAAAAACTTACTTTAATGCGTGAAAAGTTGCCCTGTGACTACATAGTTCTTACACTGTACGAGTGCTTGTCCAATTAACCTATTCGATCCTATATACTGCTCTACATACGGCTTAAAATTAAGCAGTACAGCGGTCGACCACCCCCACCATGTTTATGTACTTGGGGGAAATAAAAAAACAAATACCTTACTTAATGTGGTGCTGTGCATGGCTTTGTTTTAATGCTGTTTATTAATTGTCTGCTTGTGTATATAGAGTTTGAAATACAATACCCACTGCAAATACATGAACATGTAAAACTTTAAGGGTTGAAGTCACTGAGCTGGATACCAGTTTATGACACAGAAATTAAAATGTTACATCCATATGCATTGTAGCAGCAATGTGAAAAGAAAATATGAACTGTGGAGATAGAGAGAAAAAAAATAGTTTATGTGATCTTTCTGGAAGTGACTTGTTGAGGTAATGTTCTGCCGCTGCATCATATGGCAAATGAAAATACTGAGATGTGACAAGGATCATTGCCTGCAGTTCAATCATAGCAAAGCGAATTAAATTTAGAAGCATTCTTTATATGCAAAAGTACCTCAGGAAGGTTTTTAAAGGTGAATGACATTCCCAAAGGGCAGCCATATTCAATACTAATTATATCACAAATTGCATTCAAATAGTTAATGATTTCAGGATTCTATTTATAGGAAAATACATGTAATGCGTGTACTGACAAATGTATATTTGTTATCTTACAAGAGGCAGAGAAGCTTTAATTGGCCATGTGTCTGCAATTCGCACAATATTATGTTTTGAAAACCTTTTCCCAACCTTCTTTAAAATAGCATTCCTTCCATCTTGATGTCTTGCATTTCATACATGTTTAAAATGAGTCTTACAAACAATCAGAAATCCATGCAGACCAACAAACTACATCACATTTCTTACTTCCAAATATTTAAGTATTCCACTTATAGTGCGCAGAGTGATGGAAAACATTTGACAGAACGCGTTCACCTTTTTGCTTTTTTTAACTTGTGGTTCATTATCAATCCACATGTGAACTCGTGACTAATCGTAATAAGTATATGGGACAGTGTCCATCTAAATCACCCTTATGGTACTTTATTATTTACTATTAGTCACTCCCACATGTTTTGTACTAGTGCATGGAACCAGCCGTGGTGTTGAGTTCCCCAAGCAAAAGAAAAGTAACGCTCGCATTGAAATGTATGGCTAATTATAAATTCAGTGCCTAATAACTTTGTGATGGATAGTCCGATTTAGGATGCGTAAGGACCATTTGACAGAAGCTCATGGGTGTTCAGGGAAAATCAAAAAAAAATTGAAAACTTGAAAAACTAGCCAGAAGGGTGATTCTGCTGGACACTGTCCCATATAATTTTT
This sequence comes from Eunapius fragilis, assembly GCA_963681505.1. NCBI lineage: Eukaryota > Metazoa > Porifera > Demospongiae > Spongillida > Spongillidae > Eunapius > Eunapius fragilis. The sequence goes on along the minus strand of OY811973.1, from coordinate 7,423,723 downwards.
TATCGTAATGAGGAGACCAATGAAATGACTTTTCTTGTATAAATTTTGAACCCTTCAGGTTACAAGCAAGGAAATTGGATCCATGCAGTTCTCAATTTCAACCATCATTTTTGCACAAGAAAAAAGTATTATTAAAAGTTTTCAATAGTATCGAGTAAATAATCGCATTTCTCAATTGCAGTTCCCGTAAACAACATAGTTAAGCATTCACTTAGGCACCCACTGTGGTACCTATACATTGTAAGCGCATTCAAGGTTTGACCTCTTAAGTAAAAAGTTGATGGAAAGATCGGTCCCAATTGTCCAACCTATTCGATCCTATACTGCACTACGTATATTGCCTAAACTTAAACGGTAACGGTCGCCCACCCCCGCTCTGTTTATATTAAGGCACTATTAATACTTGAACAAAAAAATTAAAACTAAAATAAAAACAAAGGCCTTATTTTTATGTGGGAGAAATTGCGCTGTGGCTTTTGTTGTAAGCAGTGCTTATCAATGATGAAACCTATATTACTGCCTAAACTTAAACGGTAGCGGTCTATCACCCCCCGCCCTGTTTACATATGTTAATTGGAAATATCACTTATACTTTAATGCAGGCTGTGTCTTTTGTTGTTAGGAGTGCTTATCCAACCTAGTCGATCCTATACTGGGTATAAACCTAAACGGTACGCCCGCGGCCCGCCCTGTTTGAACACTTACTTAATACAGGGGAGACTTTCGTTCATATGAGTGCTTGTCCATGCCAAACTATTCGATCCTATACTGCTCTGCATACTGCCTAAACTTAAACGGTAGCGGTTGACCACCCCGCCCTATTAAAGCAGTACTTGGAAATAACACCACTTACTTTAATGCAGGCGATGTGGTTTTTGTTGTCATGCATGCAGTTAGGAGTGCTTATCCAATTAACCTATTCGACCCTATGTATACTGCCTAAACATAAACGGTACCCCCACCATGTTTGTGTTACCAAAGGCAGTACCTGCATGCATAAAACACTAATCCTTTTAAAAATACATATGCAGGAGAAATTGTACTGTGGCCTTAGTTTTTAGGAGTGCGTGTCCTCGATCCTATTCTGCTCTACATACTGCCTAAACTTAAATGGGAAAGAGGTTCGCCTTATTAATGTTCATGCACTATATTTCAAAAATAAAAAGGTCTTATTTTAATGCGGGAGGAATCAGATCTTACCTAGATAACTGCCTAAACTTAAACTATAGCAGTCGACCACCCCGCCCTATATTTATGTTAAGGCAGTACTTGGAACTTAAACCACTTAACGACCACCCCCGCCCTATTTATGTTAAGGCAGTACTTGGAAATAACACTTATACTTTAATGCAGGCTGTGTCTTTTGTTATTAGGAGTGCTCATCCAACCTAGTCGACCCTATACTGCGTATAGACCAAAACGATGCCCCCGCCCTGTTTATGTTAAGGCAGTACCTGAAAAAAAGCACTTAGAGAAATTGCCCTGCGGCTATATCTATATTTCTTATAAGTGCTTGTACATGTCCAATTAACCTGTTGCGCGCGGTCGATCGATTTGCGCTATCCATCGATTGCTCTGCGCGAACAATAGATCTATCGTTTGCGCACCAATCTATCGATCGCGCAACCACCGATGGATCGCGCAACAATCGATCGATTGTGCAGCAAGCAGCTTGCGCGATCAATAGAATACACGTGAACAGCAATGCGCTTGCGCAGTCGATTGATAGCGCACGTGTGCGAATAGGTGCAAAAGCTTGGTGTCTTGACTGTTTTGCCTTTCAGTGTGCTGTCAGCTACACGCGTATCCAGCGTGGCTTGACATGGATCCGCTGTTTAATGCTCGGATGACTAGTGTTGCCAATAGTAAAGCAGCTTCAAAAAAGAGCTGCATTTTAACTAAAGCAAAGTTTGACGCCATTGTCAATCATCTCTTGCATCCAGCAGACAAGGTCGATCATCACTTCAAACACTGGGTGAAAACCAGAAAGTTTCAGGTCGTCGATCTTCCTGGGATTGGTCTCTCGCAAGTCCTTGTAATTCCAAATGACGAAAGCGTCAAGGTTTGGTGCAGTCCACAATGAGTATATCCGCTTGTATGTAAACGCTACCTATTTTTCTCTTACAGGAAAGTTCGAAATTTCTTCGTGTATTACATGCAGACCAGTTGGTTGATGTAGTTCAGGCAATCCATGCCAACGAATTGAAGCACAGTGGCTATAAAAAAGTATTGGACTACGTAAGTAGATGTATAAGCTGATTTATCTTACTGACATAGACATACTGGCATGTATGTCTTGATTTCAGATGCAACGCCAGTACTTTGGAGTGACAAGAGGGTTTGTACAGGAATTCTGCTCTCACTGTCCAGTTTGCCAGCTCAAGCAAGCACAAACTACCAGACCTCCTTTGCAACCAATCATTGAGACAGACTTTCTAAACAGGATCCAGGTAGATTTGATTGACATGAGACACAATCCTGATGGCGAATTTAATTACATTGGCCATTTCATGGATAATTTCTCAAAGTTTCACATACTTTTTCCACTGAGAAAGAAAACAGCTGAAGAGGTATCCTATATGCTAGAGGAGCGTGTGTTGGCATATTTAGGACCTCCAAAGATATTCCACTCAGACAATGGTCACGAATTTGTGAACAATCTCATTCATGCTATGTTAAAGAGATGGGGTGGAGATGTAACATTTGTCAATGGTCGTCCACGTCATTCTCAGTCTCAAGGTCTTATAGAACGTGGAAATCGCACAGTAGAAATGAAAATAGCAGTCATGAAGCAAGATGAAGGACACACAGGTTTCAAATACCCTTGGGTTTCCTGGTTACCGCGTATCATGTTTTCAATGAACAGTGAAAAGCATGAAGGCATTAAAGATTAACCATACCATGTTGTTTTTGGAAGGCATTCTCCAACTGGTTTCTTTCCAGGAGCAGTAAAGCATTGCGTTGATGAGGAGGATATATGCACTGATGGTGAAAAAAAAACAAGAGGATGAAGCACAACTCTCCACAGACAGCATTGCACTTGTGCATTCACCTGCAAAACATCTTGAACCAACTGCATCGACCTCTACTTCTGAAACTGATGAACCCAAATCAGTTGCACCTGTTGATACAGTGTCTCACCCTAGCACTAGTGCAGCAACACAAGAATTATCAGAAGTAGCAGGAGATGAAAAGATCTCAAATGAACAATCCCAACATCATTCCACCAATTCAGAGCAGGAGTCAGAATCAGATAGTGGTAGTGTACTAGATGAAAAGGTTACGAATACTTTGTACGACCACGATACAACAGTGCATACCAAAATTAGAAAGAAAGCCCTTGATAATTCGTATCATTCTGCAGCACGAATGTCCACATATTACAATAAAAAGAAAGGAATGAAGGTTCAAACTTTTCATATTGGTGATAAGGTAACTGTTAGCATTCCCAAGCTAGATAGATCCAAAACTGATGTACCACGGCTTCCTTGTGTTATTGCACATGTATATGGGGACAAAGTGAAGACATATTGCCTTACAACTGCTTATGGAACCCTCAAGCCAAAATTCCGTGGAGGGGATCTCCAGTCTTATGATGGTCAAATTGATGCTGGTAATGCTGAAGTACATTTATCACTTCGTGAAGCGGCTCTGAAATTCCATCCACTGACAAAATTCACAAAGTCCAGCTGTAAATGCACAAGTGGATGCAAATCTATGAGGTGTATTTGTAAGAAAAATGGCATAGAATGTTCCACTCAATGTCATCTGTCTACAACTTGTTCCAACCAATTCAACACAAATTTATCACTCAAGTCACCTCTGCTTTCATCATCTAACAGAGCAATATTGGACACAACTGAGTGGCTGAATGACACACACATGGATGCCGCTAATAAGCTCTTGAAAGAATCTTTTCCTGCCATAGATGGTCTTCAAAATCCTGTTCTGCAACAGAATATGTCATTTGATGCCCCAAACTTTGAATTTGCACAGTTCCTTCTTGTAAATAAAAACCATTGGTTGCTCATATCAAATATTGGAGAAGAAATGAATACAGTCTGCATTTATGACTCTATGCAACTGAAACCAGACTCAGACTGCCTTTTCGATTGTATCCAAATATATACAATGCTCTTAACGATTAATGTCATGAATGTCCAAGAACAAGAAGACAGCTACTCTTGTGGCGACCTAGCTGTAGCTTTTGCCACATCTCTGATTCATGGAGAAGATCCAACTCAACTGCATTACAAGCAATTGCGCAATCATCTTAAAGACTGTGTTGATAAGTTTGGTATAGTTCCTTTTCCATCTACTGTTGTAAATCGCCACCCACGGATTATCTACCAAATTAAGAGAAGAGTATATTGCAAGTGTAGGTCCACAGATGATGGCAAACTGGATATCCGTTGCTGTGCTTGCAGTGAACGCTTCCATTCAAACTGTGTTGGAATCAGTGCGACTCAGTTAAAGAAATGGATGTGTGACTTGTGCTCCAAAACCCTGTTATAAGGATTCTGCATGTCAGTATTTTGCCAGTATGCTATCATGAAATATCAGAGTCATGCATGCAAGTTATAGAAAGTATCGTTGCGCGATCGATGGATTGCATTTCATTATCAGTAAATTGCGCAAAATGTTTGTTGCGCGATCCATCGATGGTTGCGCGATCGATAGATTGGTGCGCAAACGATAGATCTATTGTTCGTGCAGAGCAATCGATGGATAGCGCAAATCGATCGACCGCGCGCAACAAACCTTTTCGAACTGCTCTATTTACTGCCTAAACTTAAACGGTGCGGCGGTCGACAACCCCCGTGCCTTGCTTATGCTAAGGCACTACACTTGCTAACAACAACAACAACAACAACAACAACAACAACAACAACAAAGCAATTGTGGAAAAATTGCGCTGTGGCTTTTGATGTAAGCAGTGCTTATCCATGATCCAACCTATATATTACTGCCTATATATAACTAAAACGGTTGCGGTCGACCAGCCCCACCCATTCGCTGTTTATATTAAGGCAGCACTGCTAATAATGCTTACTTTAATGCAGGCTATGGTGGAATACTTTAATGCAGGAGTAATTACCTTGTGGCTATATCGATAGTGCTTGTCCAATTAACCTATTCGATCCTATATATACTGCTCTACTTTTACATGCCTAAACTTAAACAGTATATACAGCGGTCGACAACTCCCGCGCTCTGTTTATGTTAAGGCACTATATACTTGCAACAACAAAAAACAAAGGCCTGTTTTATTAGGGAGAAATTGCCCTGTGGCTTATGTTTTAAGCAGTGCTTATTGATCCAACCCATTTTACTGCATTATTAAACTAAAATGGTTGCGGTCGACCAGCCCCACCCTAGCTGTTTATATTAGGGCAGATCTTTAATGCAGATGATGTGGTTCTCGTTGTACTTGTTAGGAGTGCTTATTCAACCATTCGACCCTGTACTTGCGTAAACCTAAACGGTGCCCCGCCCTGTTTATGTTAAGGCACTATACTTGCAACAACAAAACAAAAAGGCTTTGTTTTATTGTGGGAGAAATTGCGCTGTGCCTTTTATTATAAGCAGTTGCTTATCCATGTTCCAACCTATATTACTGCCTATATATAAACTAAAACAGTTGCGGTCGACTAGCCCCACATTAGCTGTTTATTAAGGCAGTACTGCAAACAGCACTTATTTTAATGCAGGCGATGTGGCTTTAGTTGTTAGGAGTGCTCATTCAACCTACTAGACCCTGTACTGCCTAAACCTAAACGGTGCCTCCGCCCTGTTTATGTTAAGGCACTATACTTGCAACAACCAAAAACAAAGGCCTTGTTTTATTTGGGAGAAATTGTGCTTTGGCTTTTGTTTTAAGCAGTGCTATATTACTACCTAAACTAAAACGGTTGCGCCGCAGCCTAGCTGTTTATAATTAAGGCAGTACTTGCAAATAACACTTTAATGCAGGCGATGTGGCTTTCGTTGTTAGGAGTGCTTAATATCCAACCTATTCGACCCTGTACTACTCTACATACTTAAACGGTACAGCGGTCGACCTCGCCGTGTTTACTATACTTGCAACGACAAAAAACAAAGGCCTTTGTTTTATTTTGGACAAATTGCACTGTGGCTTTTTTTGTGGTTTTATAGGTTGAATAAGTACTCCTAGCAACGAAAGCCACATCGCCTGCATTAAAGTAAGTATTATTTGTATATTATTTGCAGTACTGCCTTTATATAAACATGTAGGGTGGGGCTGGTCGACCGCAACCGTTTTAGTTTAGGCAGTAATAGAGGTTGGATCATAGATAAGCACTGCTTAAAACAAAAGCCATGCACAGCGCAATTTCTCCTACAATAAAACAAGACCTTTTTTGTTGCAAGTATAGTGCCTTAACATAAACAGGGCGCAGGGGTTTTGTTTCAGATACTGCATGCTTTAACACAAACAGGGCGGGGGCACCGTTTAGGTTTAGGCAATCAGGGTCGAATAAGCACTCCTAACAACGAAAGCCCATCGCCTGCATTGAAGTAAGCATTATTTGCAGTGCTGCCTTAATCTAAACAGCTAGGGTGGGGCAGGTTGACCGCAACCGTTTTATATATAGGTTGGATCATAGATAAGCACTGCTTAACAACAAAAGCCACAGCGCAATTTCTCACACAATAAAACAAGGCCTTTGTTTTTTGTTGTTGCAAGTATAATGCCTTAACATAAACAGGGCGCAGGGGTTTTCGACCGCTGTACCGTTTAAGTTTAGGCAGTAAGTAGAGCAGTATAGGATCGAATAGGTTAATTGGACAAGCACTCATAAGAACAATAGATATAGCCAGGGTGGGGGCATTGTTTAGGTTTAGGCAGTACAGGGTCGAATAAGCACTCCTAACAACAAAAGCCACATCGTCTGCATTTAAGTATTACATATCCAGAAATGCGCGGTCAAAGGGAATTGACAATTGTTGCGGTTTGTACATTCGCGTATACTTCCGGATAACTCCCATAGAAAATGAACGGCGTTTTATAAACTTGATTGCTATTTAATAACGTAATAGGGTACAACTTTTGTGGCTATCAATATTGTTTCAGATACGTACGATCTTGATTTAGCTGAACAAAAAACAACCGCTTTGTATTGAAAATTGTTGTAGTTTTTGTGAAAACAGCACTTTCCATAGAGATGTATGGAAAATCAACTTTTTCGCACCTAATTAAGGTATTCTGCAGCTCATAATTCTTACA
>OY811973.1:7373977-7411477 GCA_963681505.1 Eunapius fragilis | reverse complement strand
ACACGAATTTATTGTGGTTTCCAGTCCATGTAATAATTAAGTGTCTTTGGTTACACCAAATGATGATTGAAGCACCAAAAGGTTTATTCTGGTTGTTTCGCTAGAAACTTCCATATAGGATTTGAGTTGGATATGAACTCATAAAAATACGCGACCCGCCTCTAACAAGACTCCCGACGATCGGATCGTTTAGCCTGTTATAGCAATCAAACTATAGCTAGAAGTCAAAAATGAGCAGTTTCGTCTTTGTTTTATGTCATAGAACCGCGCAGTTGTAGAGAACAAAAGGGTACTGCCCGTCCTCGTACCCAGTCCTGGAACATGGTCTCCTCCTCCTCCTCCTTCTTGGGAACACATAACTCTGGATAGAAACACTTTTAAACAATGAAAATTTCACCAATAGCTTCAGAAAAGGCTGGAAGAGCCGCTTTCATATAAAATAGCTGATGTTATATCCTGGTCAACAATCGACTATACGGTACATGTAAGATGCATAATTAGATGACTTGTAAGACATAATTTTAGATATCTTAAAGTAAATGATTATGATTATCAAGCAGACGCAGAACAGAAACGGTCCGCTAAGAGGCAACGTTATTGGGAGAGCCTGAATCTGCTAGCTCGCTTGGCGAAGTGAGTGCGGTACGGGAAAGCTAAGCGTACCCTGCAAAACCAAACGAGGCCATCGAAAGAGTACTACCGATAAAGTTATTCAAAGGTATGTAAATGTAGCTACCTAATCTTACTAAGCTTGGTTTACAATATGACATTGGTGCATTGGTGGTTGAACGTTGCATCAGCGTTACCTTTTGTCAGTACAGTGCCGTTACGTGATGTTGGAATAGACTTTAGTTTCATTTCAGTGTCAGATCACACACGAAACCGTTACGTGGACACGGTAACGTCTCATCACGTGACCTTACCCGTCTCTTTGATGTAGGCAGATACCATTTCAACGGGCCGTCTGTGGACTGAGAGTGGACGGTAACGTCTCTTTCCCCGTCACTCTTTCACGTCATTTATACGTTATAATCCGTCACTTCGGTAAATCGACGGTTAAAGAGGTTCGCTTTTTACCGTGTCGTACCGTCGGTACGTAAGGTTGGGTTTTTGGCAACCGCGCCGCTTCTATCCATGCAGCACCACACCATCACATGCAACTTTCTCAGATTCTGAAGCAGTTTTGAAAATACAAATACATAGGATTTACGAAAGGGAAACGCAAGTATTTTGTTTGGTCTCTGTACGTATTGATGTACAAAACAACTGTACTGGTAGGATTCTGTCCTGTTGAAAGATATGATTATAGGATGAGAACCACACGAAGTACTTGCTTAAACACAATTGCGGTATTGATGACACGGGCGTGAAACCTGTACGACAGTACACAACTCTCTCGTCATCAAACCTTCATCTGTTTAAAAAGTCACAGGTGAGAAAAAGAGATTCTTTTGCACATACCTCATTGCGCTCCAAGACAAACAAAGTAACTTCACGGAAAGGCACTGTAGGCGAGGGGAAAAAAATCATAAGCCCAACAATAATACAACAACTTACAGATTGGAAAGAGTATACCGTAATGCGAAAGGCATAACTGTCTTGCCAGCAAACGTTCATCTGTTACAAAAAAATTACTTACTTGTACACATTGACATACCTCATGGCGCTCCAGAGTACGACGTGGAAAGGGTAAGCGAGAGGAAAGACAAGTATCAGACACCAACTTATCAACTTACATAACGAAAAGCACTTACTTTCGCGTTACAACCTATTCCTGTAGAACAAAAAAATTACTTACTTGTACACATTGACATACCTCATGGCGCTCCAGAGTACGACGTGGAAAGGGTAAGCGAGAGGAAAGACAAGTATCAGACACCAACTTATAAACTTACATAACGAAAAGCACGTACTTTCGCGTTACAACCTATTCCTGTAGACGAGAGAAGGGGGTTCGACACAACAAAAATGGCGCCTACTGACACATTTACCTGATGAAGCTACGCCCATGAAGGTCCACACCTCCCAGGAGACCAGTATGTGTGTTACATCTGCTGATTTTGAAGCACTCAGGACATGTAGATCTACGCTCGTATTCCCCACAGTGGTAACATGCAGTAATGTCGCTTGCCGCTCATTTTGAAAGGAGGTGACTTATATCACGTGACCATGACGTCAATAACTATGTGGACGGTACCGTGCTGTGGCGTTCGTCGATTACCATTGTACATACACGGGCACCGTCACAAAACGTTTCCGTGACATTTACGCAGAAGTCCGTCATGTTCGATAGAGACGGAGTACCGTTGCAACCCGTCTCCCGATAGCGGTTTCGCTATGTCAGCTGCTGATTAGATGCATGCAGTTAGTGCTTGAACTCTCTAGTTTATGTGTATTATTACTACGATTAAAAGTACTGTGTTGTATATTTCTGTGCTTTGTTGCATATTAAACATATTATCGGACTCGTAATCACAACTATTTCGTTGATAATATTTGGCCCCAATGATGACTCCTGTTCTTTTTTAGTCTGCATGGGTACATGCAACGGATCAACTACGCTAGATACTTGGATATTTTTTTCAAATTGATATTTTTGCAACAATTCACATAGTTCTAAAAAGAGCAAAAAATGTGCATTCCAACGGTATATTACATGTACTTATAATATCATCTTTTTTCATTCGGTCAATACGGCAGTACTTTCGTATGTATGGATTTGAATGACCGCGCTAAATATAACTGTGGCGGTTTAATTTATTTTAAATTCGCTACTAAACATGCTACTGCAGCCAAGTATATGAGTAACTGCTACACATACCTACATATAAAAATCGTTTTTAGAAGGTACTCCCGCAGTTATTATGCATAAAATCATGCCAAATATGCAGGCTACTCATAGTAGCGATATACAAATATATTATATATAGCCAAATGTAGACGTATCATGTTCTCCGAAACAAAATTTTACCATTCAATGAAAAAGGCATTTCACAGGTCAAGAAAATCATATCTCCAGTATTATTTTCAGTAAGCAGCCTGTAATATTCATATTTTTTCATCTTCCCCTTTTTCCTTGATGTCTTCCTGTGTCCAGTAAGAGATGGTGGCTTTGGGAACTATACCAGTACTTTTCACTGAAATAATTAATGTGTCCATGATACAGAATATTTTGTTTTTGTAAAAAATAAATGATTTTTAAATTTTGCATATATAGAAATCATATGAGTCAAGCTATCATGCACTGATGTGGGAAACATAGCCCTCTGTTCGACCAGACCCTATAGCACCTTATTGCAGTACATATGAAGTTACTGGCACAGTGTGAACTTACATCCCTTGTGTACAGACAGTAACTTCTTGAAATACATTGTTGGTATGTGCCACTTGTGAATTCTTAATTTAGGATTTTTTTTAGTTTTAAGTTTAATGTCTCTTATTTTAGAACGAAAATTGGATTCAATGTTAACTTTCCGTTGTAAAATTGCATAAATGCCTATATCTGTGGTTGTTCATTTTCGGTTGTTGCCTTTAAGCATGCGATTTACTCTGCAACTCATCCTTCCTTTAGCACAGTTCTTACGATCAGTTCGTACATAAAGTGGGATACTTAATATTTTGGTGAATGATATGTGCTTAAGCAAATAGCCCGATCGGTTAGACGTCTAACAGACCCCAGAAGATAACCTGCGGACACATCCTGAAGTGATTGGAACACTTGGCGTTCTTTCCTGTCGTAAGTTGACGACGACGGCGGAGGAGAAATTTTAGATGGACTGGTACGGACAATGGGGACGAGTATTTGTGTTCTCTATAAGCACACCGTCTTATGACACGGAAACAACGCAGAACTGTTCTCTATTTATTTCAAACTTCGTTGGATTGTATGCAGTGCGATGCAATTATTTTAAATATTCAATTGCAGGCTGCATTTAGGAACCTAACCTACCCTCGGTATGCCTGGATCCTGTACGGGTGGCGATCAGAGCAGTGGTGGGAAAATGATGCATTCAATGGCAATGGATGCAGCACAATCTGAGTCAAATCACTGTCAGTAGATATGTGGGTTTGAAGACATCAAACATTTAATTTTCTGTACTCAGTACCACTCACTGCTGTGTCTCTGTCTGCTCTTGTGTAGAATTTAAGAAAAAATAATAAATAATTCAGTTCACCTGGTAAGTTACATGCAAGATGCATGTATACTGAAGTACAGATGGAAACAGTGTGTGTTGTCAATAACAGAATAAAAATATTCCTCATACTGAAAAACAAACAACAAGAAACTTGTGCAAACAAAGATGCGCATACAATATGAAAAAGTAAACTGATAAATAGGCAAAAACAAACAAGGCATGAAAGCATGGTATTATCCCGAGAATACACATGCCATGCATGGGCCACAAACTAGCAGTGTATCCATGCCAACATGCTGAACTCATCACAGTACATGAGAAAAAGTACAACGGAGACTGATTACGTGCATGAAAGTAAACGTGTATACTGTTTTAATATACTGCATGATGAGCGGGCACTGAGGATTTGCATCAAGAACTTATATGCGTATCATTCTCTATACACCCATAAGCAATAATAGACATGCTTTGAAAGGCCATCATCACACACTCACTTACACTCACATGCACACAAAACACACACAACACACACACACTCACACACAGAAGTAGTGTCAACTGCAGCAAGCAGTAAACCAGATCAAATCAGACCAAGAGTGAATGATGGCTACATAAAGTAAAAACTGACAAAATTACTGCATTTCCATCAATATAAAACACTATTCTTCACCATGAATGGTCATCAAACTAACATATCATGGCTAATATATACATTTTATTGTTTTTGCAGATGAACTGTTGATTCAGTGCGATTTGACCATGGGCATATTGATATGGTAGTGGAAATCGCAAGGCTTGTGACTTACAATACCTGCATGCATGCAATAATTTCGCTTATCAAGCTAGGTGAAAGTAGCAAGTTTGGACCCAGGCTTTATAAAAATAAGCATTAAATTATTCCAGACAATTCATCACAATACTAAAACTGGCATCACTAAAAATAATCAGACCTGATATGCATGACGATGCTCGAAGTGAGCTGATGCATAAATATATCATACATTTTATTATATGATATAACAATTCATCAGATAGTGCAATTGGAAGCAGTGCCCTAACCCTATACCCATGGATGTAGAGTTTATAGATGTCACTATATAGATGAGCAGTATACAATATACAATATTGGCATTCCAATGATTAATGTGTATTTTTTACTTGCTTCTTTTCTTGTAGACTGTGCTATGTAAACAGCTAAAGTTAAGCGGATAATTGCACCGGCAGTTAACTTTCCTTATGAGTTACCTGCGTTAATTCCTGAGCTCTTTATGGGGGAGGGAACTAGGAGGAAGGTGTGAGTACCTGGGTGGAGAGTTATAAATTTTGTCTTACAGGTTTTCAAAATTGACCGAAACTACGCACATTGTTCAAATAACATGTTGTTTACGTGCACTTTAACGCATTAGCGGTTAATTGTAGTTTATGCATGTACATATATATAGGCAACAGACCAACAATCGTGCTGCAAACTCGGACACAGTGTCTTATTAACATGAGGTGCTTCACTTATTGGCCAAGGGTCCTAAGCAGTGCTGAAATGGATAAATTGCATATTGGTAAGCAGGAAAAATGACTGACAAGCTATTCTCAGTGCGGACTTTTTTTTCTTTTTTTTTTTTTTCGGTTTATTGGTATATGCTTTCGTGTAGAGTAGGCATGCATGATCCACACCAATATGATGCATACGTATGAATCCTAGACTATTCTGAAGGAACGGCCTGCATGCCATCATGCCCGGCGGGGTAGGGAGGCGGTAGTATATTAATGGGCATGTTAAGGTGGTGAGTGACAAAAATGCAGGGCAGTTGGTCACGTACATTGTTTTGTAATCTGGCCTGTATCAAAACATTGCTGTCCCAGTGCGTGTTCAAGTCATGCGTTGCGAATTTGGTTTTATGTCTTGTTGTGGGGTCAGTATTAGCAATGCATCCCTGACATAGCAGTTGTATTGTGGTGACGTTAAACTATCAATTTTATGCGTTGCATGCATGCATTCTCATATGCATGATAAAAGTGTGGTATAAGAGTAAAATGCAATATAATTATATTAATTATAAATTTATAATAAATAGTGTGTCAATAATGTGTCTGTGTTGTACTTATGTATACATAGGCGGCCCCAGCGCTTACCGAAGGGAGGGGCCAACCTAAGAAGGGTGCCAAAGGGGGAGGGGCATTATCGATTTTGCAATCTTAGTCATTTGTTTTAATCGCTACTGATTTGTACGCTCTGATGAGTGTTAGTAGCTATTTTACTTTAGAAACATAGCTACATGTAGTAAACATATTGCAACGCTACAGTAAAAATTACTTATAGGGGTTGGGGGGGGCGCCATAACCAGGGGAGGTGGGGGGGGGGGGGGGGGGTGCCATGGCCCCCTGGCCCCCCCCCCCGGGGCCGCCTATGGTATATGTGGATTATAAGAGGCTTAACCTCACCTTAGTTCGATGCAATGCTAGAGCCTTGCTCTCCCGGTCAAGGTTGCAGCATGCAGAGGACATGGGTTGAAGGTAGCCTTCACAGTGTGAATTGGTGTGTGCGGGGGGGGGGGGGGGGGGGGGGGTTTAGGGTGTTTATGGCATGTCTGTTTTTAGACACTGTCAGTGTTTGTGCATTACCTTACAAAAGTGTTTAATTACTTACATTAATACTTATACATATTCATAACCACACACAATACAAACAATTACACACAAAGTTCACCCACCCAAAGCACGCACCTAACCTATAGTAGTTCACAGATCACTAGATAATTGATCCCACGTGATGGTGTCCAATTAACTATTACTACTTTATTACATATAAATCAAATCAATTATAATTTTTAAAATTATAATCAAGACCTGAAATGTTTTAAAGGTTCGTGCAACCGTTCACTGTTACGGAGATACGATCGTTTAAACACGAAGTCGTGCCGTTTTTTTTTCGATGGGGAAGGAGGGAAGGCTTATATTACGGTTTAAGTAATCCATAACATGTGTACCGTATTACCAGTCACGGTGATCAGTGTGATGCTTCTGTTGATGTCTCAAACAACGGCATCCAAGAAGATTATCTACTTCGGACACATTACGTCGTTCGGAGCTTCAGGGTACAACTCTTCGGGGTCGGTGCCTGCAGTGGAGTTGGCAGTGGAACACATCAACAATAACCCCATTCTACCAGGCTACATGCTTGTATCCACACCTGTGCAGGATTCAGGGGTAAGGGATCTAAAATGAAGTTAGTGAAAGCATTATGCGTGCAAGCCTATGGCGGATGTGGGAAGTGGGGGGGGGGGGGGGGGGGGGGGGGGGGATTGGGGGGTTCATCTTAAAGGACTGGATGCGGTATAGATGTAGCTGTTTTTCACTTACGCGCTGCATATAAATGGGACAGTTCACGCGAAAATGCCGTATCCGTAATGTAATAAAATCGATTAATGCTACATACACTACCGACTTAATAACTGCAGTACTTTCTACCACACCATTTGTTTATGGCACATTTTATTGTTACATATAGCTGTGCAAAGTGCGTGCACATTTTTCTGCTCGATTCGCGCCAATGATTTACGCACTCACCTCCCTTAATTTGATGGGCATTGGCGGGAATCAAGCGGGAAAATGTTCATGCACTTCGCACAGCAACATCCTCGCAACGGAAAGAGTAAAAATTAATGAACACAGCATATCAATAGCGACATGACTCTTCTACGTTTGTATCAAGTTTGAAGCGATTTGGACTCTCCTGCAGAAGAGTATTTAAGTTGTGAACCACTAGGGTAATGTTCTTTGTATGCAGCGTAAGGAGAGGACCTAAAGGACAAAAATAAATTGTGCCAAAGAGAAATGGTGTGACAGGATGTGCTTCATATATTACGTCGTTGGCATTAATCGTTCTGAAGTTATAGCGATTCAAACGGAGACCATTTTCATAAACTTTATTACATATAAAGCGCTACGACATTTTCCCATATTATAGTTACATGTATATATTCTATTGTGTATGTGCATACATCTTGTGCACACGCGTGCAAGTACAGTGCGACCACATTAAGTCTCTGGATGCATTCTTCTCTTCGGTTGTGTACACCTCAGACAGCTATAACATCATAGCCCTTCTTGGGTGTGGCTGCGGCGTTGCTACTGAACCTGTGGCCGAGATCAGCCACAGGTGGAACATAACTCAAGTAAGGGCGGGCAATTATATGTATGCTATGAGCGGAAATTGAGCCCTGACTCTTTCCGCAGATATCGTACGCTTCGGGGTCTACTGGGCTGAGCAACAGGGCCCAGTTCAAAAAGTACTTTCGCACGTGGCCATCTTTTAAAGATGTCGTACCTGGTTTGGTATCCGTATTGAAGTACTACAAATGGAAGAGAATTCGATTTTTAACACAGAAAGAGAATCTTTTTACTGCGGTACACATCATAATATTTATTTATTGTAATTAATACTGGTAGAAATAATTTAGTACCAAGACCAATTGCAGAAGGCATACAGGGCAAATACATATATGGGACAGTGTTCAGCAAAATCGGGGCTTTTTGCACCCGGAAGATATTTATGTAAAATACAGTGCAATTAAATTTTAACCCCAGAACGCCCAATTTTATTAATTCATAAGGTCTGTTGCGTACCACAAGTACCTTGGCAGGTGATTGAAATCATTAGTTAGAATATAACCAAATGACTATTAATTTATTCACTATGACCAGGACATGATAGTAAGCAATTTCACCATTCACTCACCCCATCTTGCTTAGAACTTTTTAATCCCACTGAGCTTCTACCTGGAAGTAAATTACTACAACTCAATTTTCCTAAAATTGCTATCAGCTTTGATTGCATGACAGAAGGATATGCTAATTATACTGCAATCCAAACAGTAGGATCAATAACTTCATACCCCACTCCCCTCGCCTTTTCATCCCTACATCCTTGAATGTCTATATATCTTTGGCATTTCTTATTTTGTTATGCATTGTATAACACAGATGTCAGCAGCTGCCAGAGATCTGATAGCTGGAGATATGGCAGGCATTGCTGTTGATGAAATTGTCTTTCCTTCATCACAAGTGACCTTTAGCAATTACAATGATTTCTTTGTAAGTTTTGTATTTACAACCTGTATCATGATTGAAAGCTTTATCTTTTTAGGGTTCTTCAGCAGATTTCAGAGTATTCTTTATCAACATGTATGAACAATGGAGCACATTAGTTATTTGTGAGGTATAAATTGTCACAGTTGGGTGTGATGTAATTTATTCAATTTATAATTCTTCATGTAGGCTGCATTTAGGAACCTAACCTACCCTCGGTATGCCTGGATCCTGTATGGGTGGCAATCAGATCAGTGGTGGGAAAATGATGCATTTAATGGCAATGGATGCAGCCTTGAGGACAAGCTAAAGATCCTAGACAGAGCAATCATCGTTCAACACCATCCAGTCATAAAGGATCTCAGCCAAATCACCATCAGTGGATATGTATGTTTGATGGCATTAGATATTGTAGATAGAACAAAATTCCAATGTGCCTGCACACAAATTAATTATACAGTACCAATATAATAGTTATTTTCATGCTAGCAGGAACATTAATGTTTTTCTACCGGATGCTTTGGTTGGGTTGATTCATTTGTGTGAGTATACTATAATATCTATATGGCTGCAGTTCTCTTATGTCATTGCCTTTCAGATTGACGGGTTTGTTTATTTAGAAATACTGCTTTTTCCTACATGCATTCATATGCAGAGGTCTACTCATTTTTTTGCATTTTTTCCCCACAATGTGTAGAATATGTCACAGTATTTGCAGCTTTACAATGAAAAGAGAGCTTTAAACAATTATGGCAACCCAGTTGCTCAAACATTTGCCTATGATGCGGTGTGGGCACTGGCTCTTGCTCTCAACAAGACTGCTGAACAAATTAAGTCAAACACTTCTATTCCAAAATGTCAAAACCTTCAAGGATATGCAAATATATCTCTTGATCATTTTCAATACAATAATGCCAAACTCTCATGCTATCTGAACAGTAACCTCCAAGAAACAAACTTCAATGGCGTATCAGTATGTGCATAACTATTTTCTAACACTTGAATACTGGCCATTCTTTTAGGGTTCTGTGTATTTTGACATCAATGGTATCAGAATCATCAAAAAAATAAGCATATTACAATATCGGAGAGGTGAGACAAATGCTTGACCTGCTTATTTTGAAGAAAACCACACACAAACAGATGGATCACACTTGAGGAAACAGTGTATTGGATATATTGATCTAGATCAGAATGCAACATACCCATTTTACGATGATTGCAATGAATCATCTTTGACTGCCTTTCCAAGTAAGTGATGATGCATCACTTGAGGTCTAATAATTTAATGCAAGTACAGGTGGGATCCCTCCTGATGGATCGTCACTTGAAGTTACACATTCAAACAATTTTACCATGGCAATGGTCTACTTTGCTTTGGCATCGATTGGAATCATCTTTGTATGTGTGTGTGGTGCATTTAACATTGGCTTCAGAAACACTAAGTGAGTCATTTATAGAAAAGGCACACAACTTTGTCAGTTATTTCAACCTCATTCAGAGCTCCACCCAAAATGTTTATTGTCTGCCACTCATTTCGTAGGATTATTCGCTTAACCAGTCCTAATCTCAATTATTTCATCTTGCTTGGAGAGCTCTCCTCCTGTACATGGGAATGTATGCAAACGTTGGGCTAACCACATCTTTTGACCTGGTAACAGTTCAGTGCCATGTACGTTACATTATCTTATTGTCCATTCATCTATCAAATTACTTACTTCTGCATGTGATCCTTTCTCAGTTCCAGACATGGCTGGTTTTCCTTGGGTATGCTTTGGTATTAGGTACAGTGATTGCAAAACTATGGAGGGTGTACCACATCTTTCACAATCCCACACCAGCAAAAAAGGTTAAAGCATTCCAAAGCTTTCATGGTGTTGATGCATGGATTAAAATTACATCTATTTCAGCCTATCCATGACTGGCATCTCATAGTTATTGTACTTGTCCTTGGTGGAATACAGACCTTTTTGTTGTTCCTTGGATCATCTGTGCCTGTGCTACAACCACACCCACATCTTGTTCAAAATGCTGAAAATCCAGCCATAATGAAGGTAAAGATATTTTGAAAGGTTTTAAATTAACTGTAAGATGCTGGCTGTAATGTCACTTATTAGCAGTTCTTCTTGAGAATGTTTTGTTGAATGTAGACACAACAAAAAAAAATTAAATGATTGATGTTGGGGTATAAAAATGTCTTCAGTTGCTACACGTTCTTACACAAAAATATAAAGTCTTTGATTACAGAAGAACGCAGTTATAATGTCTAATGTACCGGACGTCCTCCCGGGGGGTACGTTAATCTACCACGGTGTACATAAATAAATTTATTCACTTTCTGCCGGTTTAACATCCGTAGTAACCATGCGTATCTCGATCGAATAGCTTCGCTTTTACGCTCTCACTTGGGACCAGGGGCAAAGAACTAGAGCTTGGCAATCTGGGGCCAAGCTGTACAACGAGCGTGCACCGCACCGTCAAATATAAAAGCGATGTTAACTGGCAGAACGTGAATAAATTAATTTTCTCAACACCATGGCAAATGTACCCCAGGGAGGACGTCCGGTACAATTAAACATGAATGATTCTGTTCGAGAAATATGGGTGTGAGATAGGATTGCTATAGGCAATTACAAAGTCACAAGGGTGCACGATGACAGCGACGTACTTAATTAATTCACAGCAAAAAAGGGGGTCGAATTAAGTTTTGATTTGCAATTAGACTGATACAGGATGTTATAAATGTGACTGTCAAATCAATTACAAATAAAATTTGATTCGACGTGTTTTTTTGCTGTGATAAGGCTATATGCATGCATTAACAACATGCTACAGTTACATCACTCCATGTACATGTAAGTTTGATAACTAACATGTAGTTCGTCACATTCATGTCGGACAACATATTACGTTTTTACACACTAAAAATTCATGTAGGGCATGATGTATTGTGAGAGAAGAGTTGCATGGGCTATTTCATATGAAGCTGTGCGGTAAAGAACTCACTTGAAGTAATTATGACTTAGATGCTCGCTGAGGGAGGCTGAAGTTAAAAGCTGCATAGGTTTTAACACATGGCCAGTATCTGCTGCAGTGGTTTTTTAACCGGTAGCACTTAGTTGCTCAATGAGTCATGAAAAATAATTATTTTGATAAAGGTTGAATCAATTAGTTTTGTTGATCAAAATATTTTACTCTTTCAAACCGTACAGGAACCAAAATTTGGGTTAGTTGTCACCTACTTCATACACAGATGTTACCAAAAGGACACCCCATCATACTACTGGTTAATTCTGCTCACGATTTATACTGCATTCCTCCAGTGTTTGGGAATGATCCTTGCCTTCCAGACCAGGAAAGTCAAGATCTCAGCCCTCAATGATTCCAAATATGTTGCAGCCATTATTTACATCTCGAGCATCACCTTGGTAACGTTGGTGTTCACCCATTTTGGATTCAGTGATTACCTGGATATTAGCCATGGCATTCTTGATGGAGTGATATTTGTCAACACAACCGCTTACCTTGGATTAATATTTTGTCCAAAGGTATTGAAATGATATCCTAGTGATCAGTACTATTTATTAACATTCGTTATATTGCACAGATGATGAGCTTGTACAAAGACCCAAAGGGCCAAACTATATTCGAGATATCCTTATCAAGTGCCAAAGATTCAGCAGATAAAAGAGCAGTAGTCATGGCTGCTGAAAATAAGATGGCAGCATTATGACCAGCTGATAATTTTCCAAATGCATCCATGACTTCCTCATTAAATAATGTAAGTTGCTGCTTCTAATTGTTTATTTCCGTGCTTTATATTTCTCTTGCTTTTGTGATAAGGATGACAAAATAAAATGAAGATACAATATATTAACTGAATAACCTACTAAATTGATGGGATGAATCCCACCATTCACATAGTAAAAGACATAGGACAAGTAACCCTTTATTTGTTATGGAGTATTTTGTAGAACAGTTGTAACAGTTTTGTGTTATGGAGTATTGCCTTAATTGTGTGTGCGTGTGTGGAGGTAAGGTGGAAGTGTGGAAGTATGGTAGATTGAGGGTGGAGCTGAAAGACACCACGTGCATTCATACTTGGCGAACTGACATGAAGGTGCGTAGAGAAATGGAATGGTCTTTATATATACTTTTCCTTTCAAACTTAGCCATGCCAATATTGCTTTCAGTCCAATTTATCTTGCATAACGAATTTCCCTGCAGGATGTCTATAAAGGCTTTGCAGTATCCCACGAGCATCATTATACTTTTTAAAATGATAATACAGTCATCATGCAACATGTGAGGGTAAATACGTGCAAAAGGGATGTGGATGATAATTTGAAATAGTCACTCCTTTATTTTACCTGCATTTTCAATCAAAGATTTAATAGCTACCTTCACCCATACTAACCTAATTTCCTATATTACTTCCACGCACCTAATGTCATATTTCGGCTGTTGATGCATCCAGGATTGACTATCACAGTTGGGGTCTTGTATTTTTTCATATTATGCTCTCAGTATAGCAATTGAAAAAAATATATATATAATTATATATATAAATAATATTATATACGTATGCGGTCGAGGCAGCGAAAAGGGACCTAGCGCATACTATAAAAATTAGGGGTTCAAACCATATCTTTCTGCAGGAAAATCGAATTTACTAATTTGGTTATACCTAGAGGGATCCTGTACCTATATTGATTTGTCCTGTTCGTTAATGCGTTACGAAGATACAGCTGTGAAAAGTAATTGCGCATTTCTCGATCATTTCGCATCATTGACCTATTACGACCTGGTTCCCGTTAATACTACGAGACATGAATCATGTCTCTCATTGAATATGCAAGAACTTCACGTGCCATACCTTTTGACGCCCATATAGTGAACCATAAAACAAATGGGACTTCTCGCTTCAAGTCGCGTTATTTGTCGACCAACTACAATATCAAACAGAAGCAATTGTAAGCAATCTAAATGGAACTCAGCTGCCATTGCCTTACGTACTCGACACGGTATATTACCAGTTACGCACACAAGCAACATAATGTATAATAATTGTGTGCCTGTCAGTAATTCGGTGAAACTCTTTCGGTACAAGTGATAAAAACATTCTCTATGCGAGAAGGTTGGTGGTATATAGGAATCAAAGGCGGTGGTGGTGTAAAAAGCAAGGGAACAAGACTTGTGATTGAAAAGGAAAAATGAAATAGACCTATATTAGCGCACACAGTTAACATGACATGCTGCTAATATAGGTCTATTTCATTTTTCCTTTTCAATCACAAGCCTTGTTCTCTTGCTTTTTACACCACCACCGTCTTTGATTCCTATATACCACCAACCTTCTCGCATAGAGAATGTTTTTATCACTTGTTAAATTATTGCATTTAAAAATAGCTAGCTGATGTAATTGGGTATTTTTAACCGAATACCAAATGAAGTACTATTCGCTTTAGTTAATTGCCCGAACTGTTAGGGTCTAACAGACACCCGAAGATAACCTGTGGACGCATCCTGAAGCGATTGGTACACTTGGCGTGCTTTACAAACGTTCCTGTCGTGAGTTATACTATCCCGAAGGTAGAAGAATAAGAATAATAAGAAGGGAAATTTTAGGTGGGACTGGTACGGACGATGGGGACGAGTATTTTTGTTCTCTAAAAGTACACCGTCTAATAACAAAGATACAGCGCAGAACTGTTCTCCTTCTTGATATCGCTCGACTGCCACTAAGATCGAAGTGACCCGATTCTTAAATGTCCCGCTAGACGCCAGCCCCAATGGGAGGGGTGGGGGGGGGGGGGGGGGGAGAGCAGGGGGGGGGGGGCAAATCCCCGGGCCCGGGCCTCAATGGGGCCCGGGCCTTTAGAGCCACGCCCTTTATTAGTCACTAGGCACGCCCCTCAGGCCTGGTCGATAATGAATGGCTTAGTTGCTAATTAACCAATCAGCGTCTTGGTTTACACTTTCTATTTAACGAGCGGCAAGAATGAACTACCATCACAAATCAGGCGCCCAGAATATAAGGGAAATGGCAATGCGTGCTGAAGGGGTCAGAGGGCAGAATACGCTAAAACAAAATGGGTTTGATGTAAGTGATAGCGTTTAAAGATTTAATGAGATTGATGAGATTCGTGATAATCAGGGTCCGGTTACAGTAGCTGAAGCAGAACGATCTTTTAGTGTTATAAAAAGAATTAAGAACTATCTCCGATGAATTATGTGCCAGATACGGTTGACTTCTTTCGGAACATTGGCTGTCGAGTCAGAGTTGGCGAAGCAACTAGATTTTAATGAAATAATAGAAACCTTCGCAAACATAAAAGGGCGCAAAGCTGCTGTCTGCACTCCCTTCAATTGATGATTTGTACGTACTGTATGTTTATGTTTATGTTCTTCTTTTTAAAAATTTGCTTTGTACATAATACAAATGGCAAACAACATAGCATGAATGTGTGCAGTATTGTACACTAATGTATTATTAATTCATTAGGCTAGGGGCCCGAGAAAAAAATTGCCCCGGACCCGGGCTGGCTCTTGGCGGCCCTGCTAGACTCGAGTGACGTTTTTATAATGACATTCATGATACTGCAGGATTCCTTTACATCCTTGCACGGCCATTGATTGGCCCACAACGCCATATCAGCACTTCAGAGCCATAGTCGGTAGAGGGCTGAAAAGCAACCTTTCTTTTTGCATTGTTGGGATTTACGCTCTGTACGCACAGTTGTATTTAACCACTCACTATACTTTAGCGTTCATTTCACCTGCATGTCATACCCCCTTAGCTTGTAGCTACATGTAAACACACACACACACCCACACACACACACACCCACACACACACACTCACAACACACATGCATACACACAAAACCATACATGCCTAAATTCCACTTAATAGTCCTGCATCTCTCACTAGATGTAGGGGTCTTATAGCCTCCAGTACATGTTTGTGTAGTGGAGTTAAAACCACTGCTGGGCTGAAAAGCAATCCTCGTTTTGTTGGAATTTACATTCATTAGCACTCTTAAGTATTACAGGATGCTTAGCTATGTTAAAAATAAATTATTGTGCTAACCAGAGTTAGTACATGGATGCATGCATGGCATGTCTCAAAATAGGGAGGTACTTCAGTGTTCAGAAATGCACTACTTCCCTTAGGCAAAGGTCTAGATAAACATAAATGTAACAGGTAAATCTTCCATTGATCGATTCCTCACCAGGACCAGTAATCCTAACAGCACTGGGATTTCCGGGAGTTGCTTAGGTTTTGTGTGTGTGTGTGTGTGTGTGTGTGTGTGTGTGTGTGTGTGTGTGTGTGTGTGTGTGTGTGTGTGTGTGTGTGTGCATGCATGCGTTCCATTTCTACAGATGCTTAGAACATACAATGGCCCCATCTGTTAATATTCACAGTCACTACGTGTACCTCAAGATGAAAGTGTTGCATTGTATAGAGAATGTAAAGACACTACTAAACGTAGCAGTACTTATCTAGTCTAGCTGCACATCACAAAAAATTAAATGCTACACAAATCAGTACATACCACCTTTCAGAAATAATGGTACCATTTAGGGATCAAAAGTATTACATTATCTTTGTGCTAGCACACACACACATGCACACACACACTTCAGTAAAGTATTTATGGCCCCACCCACCAATCCATCCCTAATGTGACTCAAAAATTGCCATAGATCTATCCATGTAGTGGAGGTTATAAAAACACAAGCATGTAGTGGTTGCAAACATGTAGTGGGGAGGCTATAAGACACTAACACGTAGTCGAGGCTATGCGATAGGACCACACAAGTATAGGGTAAGCATGTGTAGTGTGTGTGTGTGTGTGCTTACATGGTAAAATGAAAGGGATGGGTGATAGTGGTACAGCCACTACCATGGGGGAGGGAGGGGTCTATAGGGGGAGTGGTACAGCCATCACCATGGGGGAGGGAGGGTCCATAGGGTGAGTAGTGCATGATTTCTACAAGTCATGATGATGGGTGTGTGAAAACTGCTACTACGTACCATGTTGAGTAAGGCGATGGCAGCTGAATTTAGATTGCTCAATCTTTGCATCTGTGTACCATAGAATTTGAACATGAATCAGACTGATGTTTGCAAGAAGTGAGAAATCTCATTCGTTTTTAGGTTCTGCACTTTTATGGGAGGAGAATGGGAGTGGTACAGGAAGTAGTTGCGCTGTAATTGGGAAGCCAGCCATAATGGGTTAATGGCGCAAAATGACCGGGAAATATGTACTGACTTTGCAAAGCTATCTTTGTTATGGGTGGCGTAAAAATTAACGAATAGAGCAAATCACTAGGTACATTATACAGGTAACTAAAGTCATTCTCTGTGAAAAAGCTAAGGAGATATAGGATTTAAAAAGCAAGGAAACAAGGGGTGAAAATTTCATAGTCCTATATTTAGCCTGTTTGTAGCATATGCTATGTTCGTGTGTTAAAAATAGGACTATGACATTTTCCCTGACTATTACAGACCCTATTTTCCTTGCCTTTTACAATTCTATGGTGGGTATTAACCCCACGGGGCATCAGACATTACAACACTGGCACAAAGCTAATGCCAAACCCCTAAATGTATATTTCCATGTAGTATGAAGTGTTGAAAATGGGAAGTCAGTAGCGTTTACTGTATGGGAGATGTAGCGATTTGAAAGTGAATCATTTTTATAACTTTATATAAATAAACACAAAGGTTATTTTATTCGTGAAATGTCTCTATATATCTATCAGTTTTATAAGCGGAGGATATGCATAAATTTCATTCATGTAGACTATCTACATTTGACATATCTGATAATTACATTATATCAAACACATGTGCATGTACTTATTATGAATAAGGAAAAATACAGACATGCTTACTCACCTTTGCAAATAATAGAGAAAGCTCTTGTTCATATTAATTTCAATGGCCGTCTGTTTATCCTACATGGAATACAAGTTGATCCTAATATGTAGCACACGAACATTCACTTGTGATGGTACATATTAGGACCATGACTTCTATAGTACTCAGTGGTGCCATGTATGCATTGTGCATGTCCACCTGGTATGTATGGAATAGTGCTATTTGTGCCCATTTCCACATTGTGTGCTTTTGATCCATGTGAACAATGCAGCTGCATATTATTTAAGATCAATAAAGCTAATAAACCGGCAGTGGAGAAATTAGGTACATCCATGGTGATGAAGTAATTGCACACATTGTGAAAATTAATTTGCTATTCCATCCATCATAATGTGCCTGGTTACATCACACTTGTGCATACTTGTGAATGTCATACATCATGCATGACACATGTAGAGTACCTCATCCTTTATGGTAGTGTCAGCATTATATGCCAACGGGACTGCCACCACTTCATGGTGACCCTTCTCAGCAGCTATATGCAGTGGAGGGGACCCATCACAGGGCTAGGAAGAGATAACACAATAATATATCTCTAAATAAAATACAGTTATAGTTACACTGATGATAGATAGCATTCAGCAACAATATTACACAGCAACTGGGAATGGAAATTTGCTCTGCAGCTATATGTATAATTGCTCCACCATTGCCTCATCAAATATTCCAACTTTTATTAAACAAGGGAAGCATATGAGTCCTGGAGAGTTTCTCTGTTGGTAACATCACTGTTTACTTCCCAGCATCATAAGCAGATGTATACCTTTAAACTGTCCTACAACAGCTCTCTAATAGCCCCAGAGGAGGTGTACTGCCTCTAACCACTATATTGCAAGGTAGCATGTAGAATATTTAAAAGAGCCATGCTACCTGTTGTGACATTGCAGACATCTTTCAGCTTTGTAGAGGCCATGAATCCAGGGGCGTAGTCAGGGGGGGGAGGGGGGGATTCGTAACCA
This sequence comes from Eunapius fragilis, assembly GCA_963681505.1. Taxonomy (NCBI): domain Eukaryota; kingdom Metazoa; phylum Porifera; class Demospongiae; order Spongillida; family Spongillidae; genus Eunapius; species Eunapius fragilis. The sequence goes on along the minus strand of OY811973.1, from coordinate 7,392,347 downwards.
AGGAAACCCATAAAAATCAGATTCTGCTAGCTATTTTTTAATGGGTTTCCTTGGTTACGAGCCCCTCTGGCTACGGATCTGGAATCAGTTGTAGAAACAAAAATAGACCTGAGAGCATGCTGGGTCAACATACACTGCCATGGTGAGTAGGTCCACTTGAGCTGTGTCATCACCTACATCAATAGGACGATCACAATTAATATTGATAATAACAGTATCTAAAGATGGGCAGAGGTGTTGGATATTTAGCAGAGTTTCCAGGTTATGGTAATAAAACCATTTGAAGAAGGGACCTCAGGTGCAGTCCAAGTAGGTGTGGTTTTGATTAATAATAATTTAATTTGACTCCGTCTAACACTAATCACTAAATTGACCTGGCAGTGAATACGTCTGCAGGAGTAACAGCAGACCAGAACATACAGTGCAATGATGTCAGGTAGTGAGCTTAATTGTCTACCACTAAAGGAGACCTATGGTGTATTGGGCCACGAGGCAGTATTCATCTTCCAACTGGCGTCCTGGCTGGCTGATCTGAGATGCTGCATATCAAGACCAACATGGCTTCATTCATCCTTGAAAGAACAGCGCCCTTGCAAGCATTGATTCAATATCTATGTGCAGTACAAATAGGAATGGTACAGGCAGTCTGTGGCAACTAGCTACAATGTACAATGACCTGTAAGTACATTACTTATATTTTGATATTCTCATCATTGTTGCAAATTTGTTCAGTTCAAAATCATTATTATTAATATTACTATTATACATGTAGTATATCAAATAAACGACAACACCACTCTCAGTTTTATTACCGTCCATAACGTAGAAAACAATGCGACTAAGCTATAGGAAGTTTCATAAGTACATCAGCAATGTTAGGACGATCACCTGGACTCCTTGCTGAGCACTGCTCAATCAATGTCTTCATTGCTGACCACTGGAGCCTTTTCATTACATCTAGCCTCTTTTGCACTTCTGGAAACTTACCACATGCCATTTCCAACAGAAGAATGCCATAGCTAAACACGTCCATTTTGGGAGATTGCAGTGAAGGATCAGAGTTCTCAGGAGCTGCATAGCTGTAATTTCCAGGGCCCACAGTAGTCACCTGACGTGCAAAGTTAGAAGACCCAAAGTCTGACAACTTGGCCTTCCACATGTCTCCTCCCAGTGGATCAAGGAGCACATTGCTGCTGCTTACATCTCTGTGGATGATGGCATCTGGTTTCATTAAATGCAGATAATTTAGGGCTCTACCCACATCAATGGCTATAGTGGATACTTGCTGATGGGAGAGGGTTACCTTTTTCAGCACCTTATCCTCTAGGACTGCCCTTAGAGAGGTGTGCATCAGCTCTGTGAGGATGACACATGGCTGATCCAAAGTGGCTCCGATCAATAGTAGTATGTTTGGATGACGTACCAGTGCCGATATATTCATTTCTCTCTTGAATAGCTGCTCGTTGTGAGGAGATAGGATTGCACCATGAAGGAGCTTAGCAGCCACTTCAAGTCCACAATACCATGCTACCTGCACCACACCCCATCCTCCTCTGCCTAGCTCTTTATCCGTCAGTACAATATCATCTTTCTTTACAAGCCATGATGGTGTAGTGGCTTTGTCAAGCTGCTCTTGTAGCTGTCTGCACTGCATGGTAAGGTCCTGGATCTGCTGCTCTGCTCTTGTGGCCCTGTCCTCCAAAGCTCTATTTGTTTGCACAAATTCTGCCATTCTGATATCAGATATGTGTGCGCTTTCTTGCAATGTTTTAACTGCACCTTCAGCTTGATTGGTTCTTTCTTCCAAACCTTTTGTAGCCTTCATGACAGCAGCAGTAACCTCCATTTCTGCTACTTTGGCCCTCTCCTCTGCTACAGAGGCCCTCTTCTCTGCTGCAGTAGCTCGTTCTTCTGCTATGTTTGCTCGCTTCTCATCTGTAATGGCTTTCTTATTGGAAACAGCGGCTCTGTCCTCTGCAATACTGGTTCTCCTCTGTGCTATTGTGGCATTCTCTTCAGCCACAGTGACTTGTTTATAAGCATCAGACAATCGTTCTTTTGTGATAGCACACTCCTTTTCAGCTATCATGGCTCTCTGTTCAGCTGATGTTGCTTTGCCCTCAGCTGCAATGGTTCTCTGCATAGCTTCAGTGGCTCTCTGTTCAGCTGATGCAGCTCTTGCCTCAGCTAAAATGGCTCTCTCTTCATACATGGTGGCTCTGCTTTCTGCAACTCTTTTACTTTCTTCACAACTAGTAGCTCTCCTTTCTGCTCCAAAGGTTCTCTCTTCAGCACTAGCTGCTGTCTTCTCAAGGACAGATGCAGTTTCCTCAGCAGTGGCAGCTCTCTCTTCTGCAATAATGGCTCTTCTTTCAGCAGTCATTGCTCGTTCTTCAGCAACAGATACACTTTTTTGAGTGGTAAGCAATTTCAATTCAGCAACATTGCAGATTTTGGTACTCTGAACTTGTGCACCAGTACTTGCCTGGATAATGAAATATTAATCATCCATACAAATGTATCAAAATGTGCATAACCTCAGGATGGTAGAATGGGACAGCACAAAAAGTATCCTTCGTACATATTATATTGTACGGCTATGAATATATGGAGCAGTGTCCAACAAAATCATCCTTTAATATGATGCTTTTTATCAAAGTTTCCAGGACAAGCAAAAAAAAAGTATCGCTCGCATTGCTAATTATAAATTCAGTACCTAATAACGTTATGATGGATACTGAGTCCAATTTAGGATGCGTAGGGACCATTTGATAGAAGCTCTTTGGAGTCCACAGAAAATTAAAAAAAACTTTGAAAACTTGAAAAACTATCCACAAGGGTGATTTTGCTAGACACCATCCCATATATAAATTGGTCCACTTTAAAATCACTACATATCCCGAACCGTAAATGCTACTGACTTCCTATTTTCCACACATCATACTACACCATTTCGTATGGTAAAAAAGATGTTGGTGTCTTGCATTTGCATCGTGCCAGTGTTGCAATGTTCGATACCCCTAGGGGTTCAAACCCGGTTTTATACCTAGAGGGATCCTGTACCTATTGATTTGTCCTGTTCGTTAATTTTGACTTTATCCGTTACGGAGATACAGCTGTGAAAAGTAATGGCACATTTCTCGATCATTTCGCATCATTCACCTATTATGACCTGGTTCCCGTTAATACTCCGAGACATGAATCATGTCTCGCATTGAATATGCACGAACTTCTCGTGCTATACCTTTTGATGCCCATATAGTGAACCATAAAAGAAATGGGACTTCTCGCTTCAAGTCGCATGTTTTGTCGACCAACTACTATTCGAACAGTAGCAATTGTATGCAATCTAAATGGAACTCAGCTGCCATCACCTTACGTACTCGACACGGTACGTACTAGCAGTTACGCGCGCAAACAACATCATGTAATAATTGTGTGCCCGAGAAAGTCTTTCGGTATACACCCTTGCACGGCCATTGATTGGCCCACAACGCCATATCAGCACTTCAGAGCCATAGTCGGTAGTGGGCTGAAAAGCTAACTTTCTTTTTGCATTGTTGGGATTTACGCTCTGTACGCACAGTTGTATTAACCACTCACTATACTTTAGCGTTCATTTCACCTGCCCCTTAGCTTGTAGCTACATGTAAACACACTCACACACACACACCCACAAACACACACACACACACACATACACACACAAAACCATACATACCTAAATTCCACTAAATAGTCCTGCATCTCTCACTAGATGGATGTGTCTTATAGCCTCCGGCACATGTTTGTGTAGTGGAGTTAAAGCCACAGCTGGGCTGATAAGCAACCCTCGTTTTGTTGGAATGCACTGTTAAGTATTACAGGATACTTAGCTACTATGAATGTTAAAAATAAATTTTTGTGCTAACCAGAGTTAGTACATGGATGCATGCATGGCATGTCTCAAAATAGGGAGGTACTTTAGTGTTCAGAAATGCACTACTTCCCTTAGGTAAAGGTCTAGATAAACATAGATGTAACTGGTATATCTTCCACAGATAGATTCCTCACCAGGACCAGTAATCCTAACAGCACTGGGATTTCCAGGAGTTGCTTAGGTTGTGTGTGTGTGTGTGTGTGTGTGTGTGTGTGTGTGTGTGTGTGTGTGTGTGTGTGTGTGTGTGTGTGTGTGCATGTGTGCGTTCCATTTCTACAGATGCTTAGAACATACAATGGCCCCATCTGTTAATATTCACAGTCACTACATGTACCTCAAGATGAAAGTCTTCCATTATATAGAGAAACTAAATTTAAAAATCACTACTAAACGTAGAAAAACTTATCTAGTCTAGCTGCACATCACAAAATATTAAATGCTACACAAATCAGTACATACCACCTTTCATAAATAATGGTGCCATTTAGGGATCGAAAGACTGTTACATTATCTTTGTGCTTGCACACACACACACATGCACACACACACTTCAGTAAAGTATTTATGGCCCCACCCACCAATCCGTCCCTAACGTGACTCAAAAATTGCCACAGATCTATCCATGTAGTGGAGGCTATAAAAACACAAGCATGTAGTGGTTGCAAACATGTAGTGGGGAGGCTATAAGACATTAACATGTAGTCAAGGCTATAGGATAGGATCACACAAGTATGGGGTAAGCATGTGTTGTGTGTGTGTGTGTGCTCTTACATGGTAAAATGAAAGGGATAGGTGATGGTGGTACAGCTGTCACCTTGGGGGAGGGAAGGGTCCACAGGGTGAGTGTTACAGCCATCACCGTGAGGGAGGGAGGGGTCCATAGGGTAAGTGGTACAGCCATCACCATGGGGGAGGGAGGAGTCCACAGGGTGAGTGGTACAGCCATCACCGTGGGGGAGGGAGGGGTCCATAGGGTGAGTGGTACATGATTTCTACAAGTCATGATGATGTGTGTGTGCAATCTGCTACTACCGCGTCGAAGCCGATGGCAGCTGAATTAAGATTGCTCAATCTTTGCTTCTGTGCACTATAGAATTTGAAAAAGAATCCGACTGACGTTTTCAAGAAAGTCTCATTAGTTTTAAGGTTCTGCACTTTTATGGGTGGTGAATGGGAAGTTGCCCTGTAATATCAGGAAGCCAGCCATAATGGGTTAATGGCGCAAAATGACCGGGAAATATGTACTGACTTTGCAAAGCTATCTTTGTTATGGATGGCATAAAAATGAACAGAGCAAATCAATAGGTATACATGACCTCTCTACGTATACAAGTAACTAAAAACATTAAAGCTGATGAGATATAGGACTTAAAAAGCAAGGAAACAAGGGGTGAAAATGTCATAGTCCTATAATTAGCCTATTTATAGCATATACTATGTTCGTGTGTTAAATATAGGACTATGACATTTTCCCTTACTATTACAGACCCTTATTTCCTGGCATTTTACACTTCTATGGTGGGTATGAACCCCATGGGGCATCAGACATTACAACACTGGCACAAAGCTAATGCTAAACCTCTAAATGTATTTTTCAATGTAGTATGAAGTGTTGAAAATGGGAAGTCAGTAGCATTCACCGCATGGTAGATGTAGCGATTTTAAAGTGAATAATTTTTATAACTTTATTAAATAAACTTTTTTCGTGAAATGTCTCTAATATAAATTCATAACTATCTGTTTGATAACCGGAGGACATGCATAAATTCCATTCATGTAGACTATCTACATTTGACATATCTGATAATTACAGTATATCAAACACATGTACATGTACTTTTAATAATGAATAAAAATGAATACAGGCATGCTTACTCACCTTTGCAAATAATAGAGAAAGCTCTTTTCGATATTTATTTACCATCAAATCAAAGGCCGTCTTATTATCCTACATGAAATACAAGTTGATCCTAATATGTTGAACATTCACTTGTGATGGTACATATATTAGGACCATGACTTCTATAGTACTCAGTGGTGCCATGTATGCATTGTGCATGTCCACCTGGTATGTATGGAATAATGCTATTTGTGCCCATTTCCACATTGTGTGCTTTTGATCTATGTGAACAAAGGGGATGCATATTATATAAATCAATAAAGCTAATAAACCGGCAGTGGAGAAATTAGGTACATCCATGGTTATTGCACAGATTGTGAAATTTAATTTGCTATTCCATCCATCATGAAGTGCCTGGTTACATACCACTTGTGCATACTTATGAATGTCATACATCATGCATGACACATGTAGAGTACCTCATCCTTTATGGTAGTGTCAGCATTATATGCCAACAGGACTGCCACCACTTCATGGTGACCCTTCTCAGCAGCTATGTGCAGTGGAGTGGACCCATCACAGGGCTAGGAAGAGATAACACAATAATATATCTGTAAATAAAATACAGTTATAGTTACACTGATGATAGATTGCAAAATATTACGCAGCAATTGGGAATGGAAATTTGCTCTTCCAGGCTGGTGGGGGATGCATACAAATACACAATATTGCAGCTACATGTATAATTGTTCCACCACTGCCTCATCAAACATTCCAACTTTTATTAAACAAGGGAAGCATATGAGTCCTGGAGAGTTTCTCTGTTGGTAACAACACTGCTTACTTCCAAGCATCATAGCAGATGTGTACACTTAAAAAGTTCATCCTGTTCTGCAACTGCTTTCTATTAGTCCCAAAGGTGGTGTACTGCCTCTAACCACTATGTTGCTAGGTAGCATGCAGAGTATTTAGAAGAGCCATGCTATCTGTTGTGACATTGCAGAAGCTGCAGACATCTTTGAGCTTTGTGGAGGCATGAATTCAGGGCCATAGTCAAAGGGGGGTCGTAACCAAGGAAACCCATAAAATAGCTAGTATAATCAGATTCTACGGATTTCTTTGGTTACGAGCCCCTTCTGGCTACGGATCTGGAATCAGTTGTAAAAACAAAAATAGACCTGAGAGCATGCTGGGTCAACATACATTGCCGTGGTGAGTGGGTCCACTAGAGCTGTGTCATCACCTCCATCAATAAGACTATCACAATAAGTATTGATAATAACAGTATCTAAAGATGGGCAGAGGTGTTGGATATTTAGCAGAGTTTCCAGGTTATGGTAATAAAAGCATTTGAAGCATCAATCAGAAAGGGACCTCAGTTAGTGGATTATGAAAGGTGATTAACCTTAAATGTATATTTGCCTTGTATACCTGTTATGTTCTTATTTGTAACACAAGTAAAGAAAAACATTCTCTAACGAGAAGGTTGGTGGGATATAGGAATTGGAGGCAAAGGCGGTGTAAACAGGAGGGGAACAAGGTTTTGAGAAAGGGAAAATGAGACATAAATCCTATATTTACCACGTGTAAATGTAACAGAACCAAAAGAAGTGCTAAATATAGGATTTTTGTCTCATTACCCTTTTCGCAAAACCTTGTTCTCCTCCTTTTTACACCACCTTTGCCTCCAATTCCTATATCCCACCAACTTTCTCGTTCGAGAATGTTTTTCTTTACTTGTTTCCTCTATTGTTTAATTAAAACCCCCCCCCCCCCCCCCCCCCCCCCCGCTTCAATTACCGTCATGAGCAGACGCTCGCTTTTGTTTGGGATCACTGTAAGGAACGCGGGCAAAATGCTAACTCGTCGCCTCGTTGTTTAGCTCTCTTCTTTTGGGCCGGCACTTATGCAGTTTCCCCCCCACTTTAATTCAAGAAATATTGAAAAAAATTTAGGTATTAAATGTGAAGTGAAAACCAGCTGTCAATGCAACCGCCTTTTTAAAATGGCTTACCGCTCTGGCTCCAAAAACCCATTGCTCTCTAACTAGTAACAGTGTTCTATAAAGGAGGGAGGGGTTCTCCCTCCTTCACCCTCCCCTTTTTATTTTATTTCATGGAGTTTTGGTTACTTAGTAAAAAGAAAGTGAAGAGGGTGAGGAGAGGGAACCCCTCCCTCTTACTAAAAAATAGTCAAATTAGTGCACTAAATAATTACGTAAGCGCAACGTAGCGGAGACAAAGATTTGGATATAGCTTTCATGACTTTGTAGCACATGTTAGGGCAGTTTATTCCTTATTGTTTGAAATGTATTCATGATACCGTAAATGTTATGATACCGTAAATCGAATAATTAAAGTGGGGGGAAACTGCATAAGTCCTGTTTTGTTTGCACAATTCTAAATATACGTAAATGTCGCCATGAGAACGCTTCAATTTAACACTCCGCATTACATAATGATTACGTATGTCAGTTTTATTCATATAGCAAACGTTAAATGATGTCAATATGATCAATGTCCATGTGGTAAAACAGGGAGGAAGTGGCACATCCTTATTTAAGGATTGACACCATCCTTAATTAAGGATCACAACAGTAGAGATTATTGACCATAAAAACCAAATAGTTTTAAAACTTTTGATTCTCTCTGATAGCCAGTTGATCCAGCTATACTCACAACCTGATTCGTCGAAGAAATAACTTGTGGTTAATAAGTTATGCTTATTTACACCATAACGCTTAAAAATTCATATCAACATTTGTATAATGACGTGTACTGATGTAGATGCTTGCTTCTGCTCAAACGCCAGCATGGACGTACCCTAGCCTCACTGAAACCACGTGCACTGCATGTGAGTGCTCTGCCGCCGCTCCATCGAACGGTGTGCTTTCTAGTTCTATCATTGAGTACAGTACCATATACAATGGTGCATTGAAGGAGGGGGGGGGGGGGGGGGGGGGGGGGGGGGGGGGGTCGGGAGATCTAGGAAGAGCTTAGTCCCAATTAATTAGACTCGAGGAGACCACGCCATTGCCTAAGCCTACTGTTGCCGTCGCTGTCACTGTCATTTGACGAATTATGCAGTGCTGCCGCTTTGGTCACCTGGGCCATAGATATTAGAGTAATATCTATGCCTGGGCCTACATGTATGTCATCCATCCGTACTGAGGAACTACATCGTCGTTTTCTGTGGCTCCCTCGGTATCTTACTTAGCTTGACGCTTTTGAGTGTATGCAATCGCTTCGATCTTTGGAAGTATACTGCATGGCCGTTACGTGAGCGTAGATTGTTGAAGCCGTGGATATTGTTCCACAGATCCATCTGTCGGTGTATATTCTACTCCTAGAGCTACCAGAAACCTGTCCTTCCTTGCCATAAGTCGCTTTGAGTTAATTTGCTCACTACTATATCGCCAGCGGCAAATGGCGGTTTCGCCGTATTTACACTGTAATACCGGTTTTTGAGCAGCCAAACCTATTTTAATCGCGGCAGTATCACTGATCTGCATGATCTTGAATCTAGCGAATCACTAATATAAAACAAAGCATCAAGAGTACATCATTCTTTTAGAAAGTGGTCATCATCCTTATTTAAGGATGGTTATCCTTAAATAAGGATTGCGGGAGATTAAACATTAAGGATGTCATAGAATAAAATGCAATTGAAAAAATTAATGAGAGCATTTTCAGCCTGCTGAAAATCGTATAAATGTAACAGAAGTTATTAACCAATTAAAATGGCGTTGCTAAACATGTGTTAATTAAATACAAAAGATATATACTATCCTACACACTTAGTAAGGTGCTATACATGCAGCTAGAACTTTCATTATTCCATTTCAACAAAATAAATTTTTTTCTTCGTATTTACACTTTCAATTTTCTATATTTAGTTCATATAATATATGGGGTCGAGTATGCAAAACGGGACCTAGCGCATATTGTTATAAAAATACATCACGTTTAAATCGCTATAACCACCCAACGATTAACGCTACCGACTTTCCTGTATCCATTGAAATGTCCTGTTCGTTAATTTTTACTTGATCCGTTACGGAGATATAGGTGTGCAAATTAAGTGCATCTTTCACGCTCAATTCACACCATTGTATGGGCATGAATATTCAAACTATGTCACGTAATTTAAGCTATATTGCAGGAAACATGTATGACTAATTCAAGCTTGACTACCACTTTAATGTCTCTCCCTCCCGCCCCTTCCTGAAGGCTGCGTACGCCCATGATTTGTCGTGTTTTACTGTTGTTCTGTAGGTAAAGCAATATGGTGACGTGTTACACAACTGAAGACGAGCTCGGCTTGGTTGGTTCCCACATAAGTTCTAAAGGTACGATCGTATATTGCAATTGCAGTTATGAAGGTGGTGATGGTGGCTATGATATCAATGAGTGCAGTGATGATGGTGAAAGTAGAGGTTGTAGGCCTGCTGAGTCTCAAGCATTTACTCACCATTACATAGAGGGGAGGATACAGGATTTTCTAAAAACAAAAAGCAGTGTGTGTGTGTGTGTGTGTGTGTGTGTGTGCGTGTGTGTGTGTGTTGGGTGTGTGCGTATGTGTGCATATGTGTGCGTATGTGTGTGTGTGTGTGTGTGTGTGTCTACTAGTATATCATAGCCTGCGGTTGAACTGCCTGCTGTATTCACACTCCAACACCCACTATTATATAAGGTTCCTCCCCTCTCCCACTAACTAGAGCAACCTCCCACCGCTTTTTGTATCTGGCCAGAATCAGACCCCCCCCCCCCCCCCCCTCTCTACGCTTTTCGTATCGGCCTTGATAGTCTAAACAATAACTGGATTGCTGCACTTATTTACAAGTACAGGAATTAACTACATGTATAGTTGTATACGTACAGTCTTAGGACACTAGTAAGGCTTAATGAAGGTGACCTTATGTGTACCATGGGCCTCCAAATCAGTAATGTTATTCACGATGCAGGCACATTTTGAAACCTGTCATCCTCCATCTTCAGTAACTCCATCTTCAGTAACTGGATTGCTGCATGTACAGGTATTACAGTTGATAACGTTCAGAAAAGGTGTTCAGGTGATCTGCAAGGAATAACTACTAGTATAACATGGCCTGGGGTGGGGTCCACCTGACAACTGCCTGCTGTATTTACACTCCACAGCTGTCTGCCATTGGGTTCACCCATACAGTTGTCCACTGAAGTAACAATATGTTTAATGCACAGAGAGGGGGTAAGGTTCCACCCCCTCAAGGTAGACCAACCCCCCCCCCCCCTCTTATCGGGTCTGAAGTGTGCGCACTTGCACACACACACACAACACACACACACAACACACATGCACAACATACACACACAACACAAACACACACACAAACACACACACAACACACACAACACACACACAACACATCTACTTTCACCATCATCACTGCACTCGTCGCTATCAAAGCCACCATCACCACCTTCAAAAGTGGAATTACAATATATGATCATACCTTTCGAACTCGTATGAGCGGAACCAAACAAGCCGAGCTTGTCTTCAGTTGTGTTGCACGCCACAATATTGCTTAACAGTACAACACGGCAACGTGGCAAACCATGGGCGTACGCAACCTTCAGGAATGGGAAAGGGGGGGGGGGTGTCGAATTTAGTTAATAGGTGACCTTAAAATAACATACATTCATCATACGGCAGGGGTATATAGATACAGAATATTTGAGAAGGGAGGGGGGGGGACTGCGATGCGAAAAGTGCCCTACACGAAAAGAGGTGGGTGGTGGTGGTGGTGGTGGTGGGGTGCTGTACGCTTCAGGCCCTGTATTATCCACCCCTGTACGGTATGGTGAAGATTTTGGGGAGGGAGAGAAAAGATCGACTCTCCCCCTGCGTACGCACTTGCAAATTGAACTAGTCGACATAAATAAGTTGTTGCATTAGAAGAGCTAGCATGATCAGGTGACATTGCTTTGGTTGTCAAGCTTGAATTATTCATACCATGTTTACGGCAATACAGTGTACTAATGCAAATACACTCATGTGATGTTATGTGGGCATGGGTTATCAACAATGCTTGAATATTCATGTACATACAATGGTACAAATTGAGCTGGAAAGATGTACATAATTTGCACACCTATATCTCTGTAACGGATCAAGTATAAATTAATGAACAGGACAGATCAATGGATACAAGATCCCTCTTTGTATAAACCAAATTTGAAGTGAATTGACCTTTCCTGCAGGTAGATATGGCGGGTATGAACCCCACAGGGTATTGGACGTTAACACTGACACAAAGCTAATGCTAGACCCCAAAATATATTTTACCATATAGAAATGGAGTAGCATGAAGTGTTGAAAATAGGAAGTCGGTAGTTTAACCGTTGGGTGGTTATAGTGATTTAAACGTGATGCATTTTTATAACAAAATTTTATAATATGCACTAGGTCCAACTCGACCCCATGTTCAATAAGTTGCAAGTAAGGACATGCACATTGATTAACGTAATAAGTAGCCTGTTATTTTTAACCTGATGATAGATCATTCTACAAAGCACTCAATCCTGACTGTCCACAAACAATTCAACACTACATACAAATAGGTAATATTTCTTTGCTGCACATGACGTTCCCATAAAAATGTTATTAACACGTGAATAAACATGTCCGTTCTTCCCATACAACAGTTGATATGCATACACTCATCACTCTCATGCCACAACCACCTCCCCATTACTACATTTAGACCACTCTACATAAAAACTACTCTCCTCATTACAAATACCACTAATGTTTTATACCAATAGCATGCACATGTACATAGCATGGACTAGATATATGGAAGAAATATTTAGTTAACGCCTTGCATTGATGCAAGACAATGAATAAAATGTATTTGGATCAACCCTTCTTCTTCTGCTTGTTAGTACTTCACCACAACCTACATGACTCACTTTGTTCACGTCAGCTCCTGCCTTTACAAGGATCTCCACCACAGCTGTATGACCATTTTGAGCTGCCACACACAGTGGTGCCACCTACATATGGGAGGTGAGGGTAAAGAAAAGCAGTGCAATACACATGCATCAATGAGGTGACAACATGTGGAATTAAACAATGCACTGATTGTTGTTCACATTCACATCAGATGGAACAAAATCTATTGGCAATGAGCATAGCAGGGGCGGATACAGGGGGGGGATCCAGGGTGTCCCTTCCAGCGATCATGAATAAATTAACGTGAATAAAAGTAAAGTATGCTGGTTCACCACATTATCCACTTGGCGACAAAGTGGTCAGCTACGACAGAGGCTGATAAGGGGAGGGGGGGGAGGGGGGGGGAAGCGCCTCAGACCTGATGACGAATAGACTCAATACTATTAACGAATGCAATTAACAACATCTCACGTGATATAAGCGTATCATCCAGATGGCAAGCAAACGTGTTCACTCACCTCATTGATTCGGCAAGTATCTGGAGTTACATTTCCAAGAAAGCAGAAGGTAATCATGTAATGTGTTAAAGGATTTACGGATTTACGCGTACAGGAATCACGCACCCGTCATGACTTTACCGCCCGATCGCGTATCTCGTTATGCCAATAAGGGCTACCCGGTATTCTATTGTAAGTTGCTAATACGCTCAGCATTTGTCAAATTGAAATTGATGAATGTATGCGATTTATCAGCAAGCACACAGGAAAATGTTCAATTTTGTATTTTGTATCAGTAATATATGATATGTTGTAGTAAATGTACATTTTACTGTTCCATTAGTTCAATCCTTAAATGTGAAATGCCTGTCTCGACAGTTTCTGCATTCCAGTCCAATTTAGGATACGAGTTGCAAGACCCACTCCAACCATTATTCGCCGCCATTTACTTTCCACCAGTTTTAGGTTTCAATATTGATAGGTAGTCTGTGTCGTCAAGTGCGGGACCCAAAAGCTTCCGCGGGAGGGGGCTCATCCCCCTCTCGCACCCTCCCCTATTGATTATTCATGTCGGACACCCCCCTTATTGAATTCCTGTATCCGCCCCTGCATGGAAACTACAAGTATGAGACAAAACTAATTCTTTGGTCTCATTAATACTGCCAGACTATCGTATCCTTGCGATAGCAACTATTATATCACAATAATGTGTTATCACCAAAAGCCCGATGCAGTATGGGATGTGATTTGTGCCAAAATTATTTACAACTCTAAATTAGCGTGCGTAACACACAACTTTGTGCGTGTAACGCGCAGCGCAATTAGTTGCGTGGGCGGCGAAAAGTTAATGGGCGTATCCGATTCCGTATTTCGGTAGTATCCTATCCTAATACACGAAAATCTAGTAGAATGCGATACCGAGGGCAGGGAAATATTTTGGCGATCGCTGACGTGTATTCGATGTGGGATCTCTTGATTCAACTTGTTTTTGTTGCAGTTTCACGGCTACCATACAGGGGCGGATGCAGGGGTGGAGGGGGGTGGGGGGTGGGTGGGTGGGTGAAGTGATCGGGAAGTAACACGGCCCACCAGCAAGGGAGTATGGGAGAGCGCTGTAAGCTACCCCATCGGGGTCTGGACTCCGCCCCAGCCGCTTTGGAACACAAAACACCGCATCGGTAATTGCGATCGTTATGGCGTAAGAAGTCATAATGTTTTATAACAGGTTTTGCGAGGGAAGGGGGGGGGGGGGGAGGGGGGGGGGGGGGGGCCATAGATATAATACGGAAGGGATTGAAAACGGATCACGTGCTGCAATACATTGGCTGGCTTGCGGCCCGTCAATGTAGTGTTAATCAACTGAACACCTTCGACGTTCCTAAACTCCGTGTAGAATCGAGGTTATAAACGACTGCCTCTGACTGCCCTAGAGCTAAAACATCTTTCCGAAGTGTTATAGTTAGCGACGTATCAAGGCCCGAGTTTCTGTGCTCAAGGAATGCTTTGTGGGCGTGAAAGAGACCACAGCTTCATCGAATTGGCAGTCTCACTGCGAGGGATCGAACTCAACATGTTTTGTTTGGATTGCACGTTGGGTGCTCATATAAACGAGGCAAGGAGCCATCCGGAAATGTGGGCGTGCAGCGTGCGCTGCAAACCCCTGCTCAATCCCTCTATTTCTGCACTGATTGTCTGATCGAACTGGTCCTAAATAAGGTACCTCAACGCTACCTTTTTGTACTTTTTTGCCCTTCTAAGTACATATGGTGAAACTGTGGGCGGACACTTTCGTCCAAGGCTCTGGTATAAGGATCTGGAACTACGAGAGAAACGAGGCTATAGCTCTCGTTTTAGCTAGGTTTCTCATGGACTCATTGTCTTTTACCAACAATAGTTTTATATAGCACTGTCAGTAACGAGTCTCTCGATCCCGCTACTATACATTGAATGAACAGTTGATTGGTGTTAAATAACCCCGTTTCCAATCCCTTCCATACAATATCTATGGTACACCCCCGCCCCCCTCCCCCCCCCCTCCCCCCCCCCCCCCCCCCCCCCCAAATATGCCTCTGCCATATGAAATGGACTTAGCCCAGACAATACAAATTTTTTTCCCTTCAAGTAATATAGGAGTCGTGTCTTGTCCTTGCTTTATGCTCAATGTCGCCATATCTGAGGTAGCTTGTTTTTCGGTGTATTTCCTGTTTTACTGATTCATATACGTACGAAAACACCTGCATGTGTTTTCGCCGAAGCTTTTGTGTATATTGATCAGTTCATCGTAGTTAGATGTTGGTAAGTCCTATCACGTTCTAAACACCTTTTTGAGACCATGCACAGCACTACGCTGAACACGCAGTGTTTCTTCTATACATCCTTCTGCTACAAATACTGGTCAGCATGACAATAAACGTGTCACCTTGAAAACTTTATAGACTGACCAATTTCTAAAAACGGATCGGGAGAACTATTCAAGGAGCTCTGGAATACCTTGCACACAGAGAGTAAGTTATGCCATTAAAGTGTATTTATTTTTTGGTGCCATACAGAGTGTATCTTTTAACTGTAGTTAGTACACCTGGAGATTACAGAGAGAGCAAATACAAGAGGCAGGCTGAAGCGCAAGTACGACAGCACCAATCGGAATGCAGTGAAAGAGGAGGTGAGTTCTGCAAAAAAATATTTCGTAGTTTCATTACGTTTTTGTCAGAGAAACCCAAGGACTGATTAAGGATTGGTGTAAGCCTCCATCACAACAACATACAAAAGTTGACAAATAAAAGTCCAACACGTGTTTGATACCGTCCTTTCTAGATATGTCTCAGTTGCACCATTGAGAGGGCATCACAACTCTGTGTAGTGGTACCTTGTCACTGTTCTAAAAGGGACAGATCTAGCTTAAAAAAATGAACAGATCTACCCACAATCATTTTGTATGACTAGCTGACCAGTGCAATGACGAAGTGAATCCGAACCATTTACTGAACGGAAGCTTGTGTCTTTCGGTAGTGAATCGGATTCTTGGGTGTTTCTTACAACACTAAATATGGTATTCATATATGCATCTCAGTGTATTTCCCTTTCACTTACATCCACTAAACTGTTAGCATGCAGAAATATTTGGGACCGTTGCAGCGAAAAGGGCCCTAATGCATATTATTCGATCTTCTAGGAAACACCTCTATCCTCTCAAATTTCTTTCTTACACACTGAAAATTAGTCTGTCACCATGGAGTTACAGTAGTCTAATAATGCGTACCTCTTTATTGCATGTGTCAACCTTGATGCTCCTTCCTGGAAAATATTATAATATCGCGTTAAGTCCCTTTTCGCTGCAACGATCCTACTTTAATATAACTCAGCAGATGTCAGACATTGGAGTGCTGCAATATAATGAATTTCCAGATGAGAGTTTTGGCATTCTCCCTTATTATTATGCAAGAAATTGTAAGTTCTATTTCAAGTTACCAGGCAAAATACAAATAATGCATTACTCTATCTGCAGGTTAAGTATAAAGTTACGCACACCTGTGTAAATAGAAATACCATAATCATCACAACACATTAGTGGATCAAAGTTCTGTCGCAGTATTGACATGTTGAAGTCGGAAAGTGGGCAGTTTGTGTCAGCAATGTCAACAGTTGTTATGTAGTACTCATCAACAGGGAGCTGTTCCCAGTCAATTCCAAAATTTAAAGCAGCCTCCTACAAAAAAATAATCATAAGGAATTGACATATTTAAACTGACTCAAGAGTTGCGTGATCCATTGCAAACAATACATTTATGCATGCAGTGTTCTGAGGTTCAAACAAGTTTGCATGGTCATTGTAGGGTGAAAAGCTAATGTATAGTGCTGACCTTATCAGGGAAGCGTGCATGTTGGTACAATTTACAACTGGCACTACAATCAACTTACATCTGACATGGCTTCAAAATGATAACTTCCTAATTCTTCAGCTTCAATAGAACTAGAACCAAGCATTTGAATTAAACCTGCTGTCCACATTTGCAAAGGAGACAAGTTGTGCTCTGTGCTTATGGGATGTCTGTTCCAAGCATCCGTCCATTCAGCTATGTGTTTGTTAATCCTGTCTGAATACACATAATGCAAGGCAAACAAATCAATTTCATTACATGGATCCAATAGATTTATGGCTTCCAGGTAATAAAACAACTGCTTATACAAACTTAGAACACCAACATACAAATCCCTCCACAATCTTTCAATACGCTGATTATGAGTGCTCTGACCAGCAATGAAAGAACCTCTGTTTATTCCTCGTTTAGGATGTTGGAGCATGAATAAAGCAACTGCTGTATTTTCACCACCCTTGTCACTTCTGACACGTGATGGTAAGCCATATCTACTAATAGCGTCCTTGAAATATCTTAGAACAGTGGAGGCTTGATTATTGGTAGAAATTTGGCTATACACAACCAGCCTAGAATATCCATCAATTGCTGCATGGACCACGAATCGCCATCTATATTTAGATAAATAATAAAACAACTTACTATTTTTTGCATACAAACAAGAAATGTACCTGATCAGCTTATGATTACCATCCATGTGCCACAGTGATAATGGGCCCTGAACATGGTAAATTCTTCGACGTATGGTTTGTGCCCATCGTAGTACTGCACCTGCAGGATCAACTCTTCTAAGGGCATCCCGAATGCGGATTTGCTGAAGAGTGTATCCTCTTGATCGAAGTATTCCTATTACATAACAAAATGCACATGTGAGGTAAATATTATTTACTACACAAATTCAATTACCAGTGACAATTTTAACTCCAGCGTTTGGGTAGTAACGTTTGATTTCACCAATTTCTTCATCCAACTCTGTGTCAGCTATAGCTGAATAGCGATCACGAACTGCAATTCCAAACTCGTCCATTCTACGTCTAATCGTTCTTAGGGATACGCCCAGCAAAGTTGCAATACTAGAACAAGTAAATCTGAGATCCAATAGGTATTCTAACTGGTCTTGATCAATATCAAAACGAGGACGTCCAACCCTTGTTTTCACTCTGGAAAAATATTCTACCCTGTGAGCTCTCCCTGGAATCTGAGTGTTGATGATACATGGTACGCAGCGTGCCTATCAGTTGTCCAAGTACACTTAACGAGTCGTCATCAACTTCAGGTAGAATAAGTAGATGCCTGTAAAGGCAGC